>JAWPHD010007479.1:0-128571 GCA_037043455.1 Cyrtodaria siliqua | reverse complement strand
TGCCACTGAGTTTCGTCGGTGTGTTCTTGGGCAAGACACTTTCCCTTAGCCTCGTCCGTCGGATGGGGACGTAAACTAGACAGTCTCGTGTATCGGTCTATCCTCCAAGCACATTAAAGAACCATAGGAATTTATTCGATAATAAGAGTAGGGCACGGTTCACGGATTCCTGTGTATACTTCCCCTCTCTCTGGGGCGGTTCTAAATAACATATACTGTGTTGATGAGCCGTTAAACAACATTCAGTTCAATTCATATGCTACTTTAATTCTGTTTTTTATAAATTCTTGTTTTGTGATTGATTATACCGACTTTGGCTTAAAGTGATATAAGCTCCTTTGAAAACATGGTTACGATTTAGCAACACAAACCAGCTGAGATTACGCACTTCTGATATGTGCATTGCTTGATGTTTACACCATATGTTTTCTTATAAATTGAACATAAAATGTTGTATTAGGCTATTACATTTTTGTTGGTTGTTTTGAGCTCGGGGAGAGAAAAAAACATATCAGAAAAGGTGCTGCCAAGCCTTGCTAATTTCCTTAAACTGTGTCTGTGAAGTCTGTGAATATAACTATTATTTTTCAATTTAGCCAGGCACGCACATTTGTAATGGGGATACATCATTTAGCTTGTTTATGACGACAGTTACTAATGCGCCGTCATAAAAACGAATGACGTTACACAGTTGTAGACCATCAACCGTCCCACGCAAATCGATTTTCAGTTTATTTTGTGGACACCTAATACGTTGTCTTAAAACAGGGTTATCTAAAACAATTGTAGTCCAGCAACCCTCCCTCGGATCCTAACTGAGGACCGAATACACTGGTATCCGGTACGCAGTATTAGGTTACATGTACCCGCAACCACACACATGATTGCAGGGTTAAACCTTTAGGTATGAAACCACCAGTGTTCCCATTCACACCAATGTTACAATGTCACATATAAACTTCAACTCAAGTATGGATGATGCAGCAGTGTAGTTTTCATATAGAAAACTAATTTTCCGCTTGAAAAATCACCAGAAAAGGTGGAGTACCCAAGACATGTAAGACAGTTCTTGTTTGTTTACTAAACAGGTCAAGGGTACAGCTATTTTCATTGATAGTTGCATGGAGTCGAAATTTCGAAAATGTTCACCGGTAAAACATATTAATACGCTTCTTATACATACAACAACAAAATCGAAAAGAAATGGGCAGTTTTCCCCTTTCGTATAATTCTCATTTCAATCAAAAAAGGAGGGATTATGTTTTATTATAGGAACTACATTCGACCTCGGAGGTTTACATGCAATTGGCGGAGGTAAACCTTTAGGGCACTAAGAATTAATTATTGAAAACGCATTGTTTTGGCGGTAATGCGGTTTTATATACGTCGGTAGTAAATGGCAAATTCCTGTAAAAGCGTTATTATGCGGATATAGTAACTTCTATGGCGGGATTATAAGCATCTTTCATTGGTATCCGGTGAAGATAGGGAATTCCAACCCGAGGTATAAGTGTTTTTATCGGAACCGAGGCTCTGCCGAGGTTACGATTAAAACACTTATACCGAGGGTTGGAATTCCATATCTGAGCCTAATACCCATGATAGATTCTTTTTCTTGCATATCAGAGACATGTTGTGCGTTGACGCCGCCGAATACTAACGTTTTGCATGTTTTCCTGCATATCGGATGTTGGCGCGCGTGAATTTTATCTCGACCCTAGGGTGAGATGGAAATATCTAGCCCCGGTAAAATGACGGATATCCTTGTCCGGTATGCAAGAAAAAGCGTTATTATGCGGATATAGTAACTTCTATGGCGGGATTTATAGTAAAGTCAGGCGTTTAAACCCGCACAAAAGCCGAAAAGATGATATTTACATTGTGTTACCGCCGCTATAGTACCAACAATAACGTGGCTTGGGAGAATGATAATGATACTACTAAAAATACAAGAGAGACAACTACTGTTAGTGTATTTTTAGACAACATAATAGCAATAGAATAGCAATGTGTTACTGAGAAACACTAGATGCATTTTCAATAAATCCAACTCATTGAAAAGTGAGGTTTTTACGAAACTAAGAGCTGTTTTTTCAGCAGAAAGTATTAAGCGAATGTAAAATATTCAACATTAATACGCGAGACGAGACAAGCTGATTGTTCTACCATCTGATACGTTAAGAGACACAAGACAAGACGATCTGATTGTTCTACCATCTGATAGGTTAATTAAATACCAACGTGTCAAATCATGTTTGCATCAATGGTCGGAATTGAATGTGACAAAAGAAAAATAGAAAATAGAAAATCACACTTTTCAAAATATCTGCATTAGACGGGATCTATTTCTACATTTTGATACAATTTAATAAAAGTTGCATTCTGACACAATCATGATATAACGAAAATGTAAAAATGTAAATGAACATTTTTAGGCCATACTAGTTAAATATTTTTTGTGAAATACATAATGTTGGAAAAGTCAAAACAAACGGTCTTCTTGCAGCAGTGATCTCATTCCTCAACTTTATCGTGCTGCCACACAGGAATACCACGCCTTAGATACATGTCATAATACCCCACCCAGTCACATTATACTGACACCGGGCCGTCCAGTCCTAGAACATGACATGATACCCCACCCAGTCACCTTATACTGACACCGGGCCGACCAGTCCTAGAACATGACATGATACCCCACCCAGTCACACTATACTGACACCGGGCCGACCAGTCCTAGAACATGACATGATACCCCACCCAGTCACACTATACTGACACCGGGCCGACCAGTCCTAGAACATGACATGATACCCCACCCAGTCACACTATACTGACACCGGGCCGACCAGTCCTAGAACATGACATGATACCCCACCCAGTCACACTATACTTACACCGGGCCGACCAGTCCTAGAACATGACATGATACCCCACCCAGTCACACTATACTGACACCGGGCCGACCAGTCCTAGAACATGACATGATACCCCAGCCAGTCACACTATACTTACACCGGGCCAACTAGTCCTAGAACATGACATGATACCCCACCCAGTCACACTATACTGACACCGGGCCGACCAGTCCTAGAACATGACATGATACCCCACCCAGTCACACTATACTTACACCGGGCCGACCAGTCTAGAACATGACATGATACCCCACCCAGTCACACTATACTGACACCGGGCCGACCAGTCCTAGAACATGACATGATACCTCACCCAGTCACACTATACTGACACCGGGCCGACCAGTCCTAGAACATGACATGATACCCCACCCAGTCACATTATACTGACACCGGGCCGACCAGTCCTAGAACTACCCTTTTTTTTGCTGAAGGTTGCAAGGGAGCTACTAGTGCCATTTCTATGAAGTCTTAGATATGACCCGGTCGGCTCCCGCATGCGAGGCGAATGTTGTAGCACTAAGCTACGACGCGGGAGTATTTAAGGAAGGAGGAAACATAGCAAAAGGTAATCAGTTCCTGAGACAGTAGAATAGGCAGTCGAAAATAAAATGGTGATAATAATCCCACATCTACAAATGGGAGATTCAACTTAATTTTATGTTTTCCAGTGAGTTATATAATTTTCTCAGTGAAATAAAATTGATAATCTCACTGTTTCAAGTATTGAACTTACAATAAATAATGTTCACTGTTTTGTCAGTAGTGGTTACCTCCCTTACCAAAGTTGTTATTCTTACCTCCCTTCGCTGATAATTGTATGCCGTGATAACTGTAGATTGCATAGCTGTTTACATACACGTTGACCTTTATTTCACAGGTGGAAGCATCAAACAAAAATATTTGTTTGTAGTTGGGGGTTTTCAGTAGAAGGTTTAACTTTATTTCATCGACAGAGCTCCAACAATAATATTCGCAGGAGTGGCGTACCAATAAATAAAACAAATATCCTCTATATATTTGTATTTTTTATTTGAGTTTGCGCATAATATTGATGCGTTTTCATGCCTTATCTTTCACATATCTTTCACATATTCAATGTTTGAATGACAGGAACAGTCTTTCGAGTGAGTGAGAGATTGGTTTGCGAGACTGAGGCCAAGATGTTTATGAAAAGATACGTTGGATCAGTTTTGGGTGAAAGATAAGGTGGGTTTCTTTTACAAGATATTAACAAGCATTCAATTTTAGAAGCGTCGAATCCCACTGAGTTCTAATTGTCAAGGGCAGACAGTGTCGATTCTGACGGATGGAGGGAGGTATACAGTACCGGTTCTACCTAGAAAATGGGATGGTCTGTCTCTACCACAAAACAAAACGACCGTTATGTATGGCCTACCGTCATGTATGGCCTAACATGTGCTAACCGTTCTGCAAAACACCATTTAAACAAACAGAAGCGTCGAAAGTAACCAGTTAACGTGTATATAATCCCTACTTTTATCTAATTTTATCTTGTGATAAAAGGCATTGTTGAGATTTAGGAGTCTGTGTTTCTGGTTGACATGAGAGTTAAGATTCATTTTCATGGCTAAAAGTTTTGAAAATCTAGGAAGAGTGGGTTACTTCCAGAACTCCTAACCGTTATGCCTCAGTTTCCATAGGTGTGACTTAACCACTGATAGAACGAACGAATGAATGAATGGTGTTTCACGGCACGTCGACACACAAATAGGTCACATTGTGCGCAAGAACTGATGAAATGAATTAGTAGTTAAAAATTAATGTACATGTATAAAGATAAAACTATTTACAAATAAGGAATGATATGGTAGTAACCACTGATAGTAATAAATGTCTTAATGTAACCATAGTGGTATGTCCCTTTTTTATAACTAGCTATGCTGTGTTACCAACAGGTTGGACAAATCGAACGCTTTTTTTTATTTCGACTATAGTTAAAGTCAGAATATAACGGAGATGAGATCAACTTTGTGTCATGTGTTAGTGTATAATATATAACCTGCTTAAGCGTCAGCGCAGCGTATAAGGGATACAGCGTAATTAGTACACTGATATTTATTCGGTATAGTGTGTACATTTTAAAGGCACTAATCCGCCAAATAACTGCAAAAATTACGACAAAATCGTTTATCCAAACCCTGTCCAGGTGTTCAGGTCGTATAATTATGTGTATGCGCCGATTAAATGTAACGTGTTATTGTTCTTAAAATAATCGTGATTGCATATGAGTAAAATGAATTATGAGTTGGTAACTCTTAATTCGACGTTCCAGTTTTGGTGTTTGGCATGGCTGTTGAAAGCCGTTTATCTTGTGTCTATAGAGTTTCTATTCTCAAAATAGGTAAATTATATATATATATATATATATATATATACCTTGTCGTCAGTACGTTTAGAAACGGTGTACATATGTTGTTTTAATATTTGTCTGTTGTTGGCGGGATAGCTACTTTAATTTTATGCCATTGCTTTAAAAGCGTAATTCTCTAAGTTGTAACGCATCCGAGTACTTCGTCAAGTGTTTCAGTTTACGTTTTAGTAAGCATAAGCTGCCTTTAAATGGTTTATATCAGGATTTTCCCTCAAAAATCTCAAACTTGACAAATGTCCCAATTCATGAAACATTAGTCATACCAATCAAAATATGGTGTAAACACTGTTTTCAGTAAAATTTAAATTCAACGTATATTCCGAATTAAAGCTAGCTTATACGTTTTTAATTAATCCCTGGAACATAACTTCGGATAGCACAAATTACAGTGCAGAAATAATTTCATTGTTAATAAGGGGTCAGAGTTAGGCTCATTGATTATGTGCTGACCCTTTAGAATAGAACATGTCATGATTTGTAGATGTTAAGTCGGAACCCTAGTATCCAGATAAAGCCTGTTACACCACCTTTAAAGCTGAGCTGAATTCTGGTTTTACGGCGTCAGTCAATGGTTTTTCAGCATTAACATGAGCAATTTTAATAAGATGTACAGCAATTATACATCATTAGGATAAGATATTAAAACCAAAATGTTTTTTTGATGGAACTTTTCCATGTAAATTCCTTGTTGCTGGAACAGCAGAAAATTAAGAAATCTCAAAATAACTTCAGATTACCATACTATTTTGCTTTAAAACTTTCAGAGTGTTTTTATTTATATGTATCCAACACATAAGAACCATTTTTGGATACAATTTCTAAAAGCAGAATTTTGCATTGAAAATGCCCTATCAAAACCATCTTTCGCGCGTGAAAGTTTTATCTCTCATCCGATTTTGAAAAGTAAGGTATTTATATTTACCATAAAAATTGTCTTTTTAGCGATATACAATTTATTTAGGTACTAGTTGAATTTGTCCAAAAAGTAAAAAAAAAATCTTTGGCTGAAACAAGCGCCCCGAACAATAGTTAAATACATTCCACCAAACGTTATGCAACACTCCACCCCCTAAATACTAGCATACACTGTTATATATGCAACCACAGCCGTGTTAAACTTGTGCTTGAGAAAAAAAATGTACCAGTAGAGACAGCCGACGGAATACATTAGCAGCGTTTTGAATTAATGCTTGTATTTATATATAATATATACGTGTTGTACCAGCTTATCTTAATACATGAAGTTATTTGTGCGTCCTAACAAAGTTGAATTCATAATGCACATTTGTTTTTCTCTGCTTTGGCCTCATTTGAATCGTTTTTACTGTTGTTTACAGAGTAGGGCACTTTCCGTGTTGTTATCCATGGCTTGTGGTTCACTGAAAATAGCGATTGTAGCAAAACTCAATAGCTGAATGGCAATTACGCATGGCTATAAACGAGAAACGGTCCGTGTCTGGGTTGCTATAGTTATCTTCGACAGGTTGGGAAGTGCTTTTAGTGAAAAATAAACATTCATCTGCATGACGGTGTAATACTATAATGCAACCAAATCAGTTGTTTAATTTTTAATTTTAATTCATCTGAATGTATTTGGAACATTTTCTAGTCTAAATCTGAGTTGTTTAAATATTGTTGAAGTAGATATCGCAGGCGAAAGTAGAAATGTAGTGAATCGGTCCACGGCGTGGCACAATACAGTAAGTGCCGTTATTCAACAGAAACGCTCTTGCATACATGATACATGAACCCACTTTTTAGGCTTAGGTACTACCTACGCCTATTTCCATCATCGTATTTTTCAAAATGGCGACACCCCATTATAGTTGAACCCCATCTAGAGACAAGTTTGAGATAGTGTTGTTAAGTACAGGTTTCGATTAGTTCTATGTTGTTTTATCAGTATAAAGCAGCGTATCGTTTACAATTGTTTTCAAATGAAGTCGTTTACGCCAACTAATCAGTTGCTCGCGTTGACTGACGTCGCGCAGTTTTCGCGCATGCGTGCCGTGCTTATCCGGTATAAAAAGACGAAAATGATTATTTAAAGAGATATCTGTAATTTTAAAACACTAGTTTTGATGTTGAAAATAAATACGATTAACTTCTGGTCCTGCTCGATGCTAATACATTGAACAAAATTTCTAAGTATCAACTTTTGTAGCTTAACTAATTTTCTTATTTTAAATATATTTTAGAATAGATATATGATAAGTATTTTGTTTTGACCCATAGTTTGTAAAACATTTATTTTTTGTTTAAATTGTTTCATCTTTTGAGAGTTACCCTCCCTTTATATGAAAACATGGAATATACTGATAAAACACATTACATGAGTCAAAGATCTCTTAAAGATATAAAATTCTTAAAATTGGTATGAAATAACAGAAAAAAAACATAAAAAATTGACCCATTTATCGCAGATTTTCCGTCTATAAAAAAATGAAATATGGATAATCTTAAATTACCTCCCTTTAAATTGAATATTGTTTGAAATTCAAGTAACTGTAATTCAGCGTTAACATTAAATATTTCGAAAATTTCTTTTGCACACGCATTTGTAGTGGTAATGCTAGTAAAACATGATGTCAAAATAATTTTAACTGGCATATTTTAGAATTAGGAACATCGAAAGCTTAACTAATTCGAAGTACTTAATAAAGTCCTATATACCCAGTTGTACAAGTGTTATAACTTTTTTCTATTTCTACATTGACTTAAAAGTTTTAAAATATGTTCATGCAATCAGAGCAGACGATTTACACTCGTTATTTTACAGTTTAACCGTATCTCTAATCAAGCTCAGTATGGTATCCTTTTGTTTTGTATACACAAAACAATGAGAATATTATTGACATATTCTTAGGTTGGTACTTAGCAATTTGGTTTAGTGTACAATACAATAACATATATTTGACATACAGATAGAACATTCCGCGAGGCCGAGAGGTTAGCATAGCGGCCGTTAAGTGCACATTTTGATTTCAATGGTTCGATTCCCGGTGCAAGCGAAAACATATTTCTTGCCTTTTTTTTCTTGAACAAACCTTGTTTTATTGCAATAAACATTTTTGGGTCGGAAACGTGTGTGTGTGCAGCTCACCATGTCGAACCTTAATCTTGTATATGTTTCCACGTTTCTCAGATTATTCTGTTTTTCTTTTCTCTTTCCGGGGGCAGGCGCGGCTCAGTGAATAGCACTTTGGACTTGTACTTTGAGACATGTATGATAAGTTTAATTAAAAATATACTGTACAGCACATTTTCTTGGTTGTTTGTTAAGTGTTAAGCATATCTCTCTATTTTGTTTTAATTTAATAACTTCCTTTAAATTAAAGTTTATAGTCCATCCGCCAATTAAACCAAAATGACACCATACTGGTATAGGATTACCCTAATGGTATAGAAACAATACAGTCTGGACGTTCTATGACAGTAATACCAAACAAGTGTATCATAATGACAAAATGTGCACTACCATAATTATGTGCTGCATACTCCTTTTCTCTGTTTCTTTTCAATGCAAGGTTTTCTGCCGCAACCTGCTGCTGTGCATCAATTTTTCTTGTATTCTTGTACTGAATTACTAAAGTAAAGCCGAGTAACAAACAATTAAAAAAAGATTGTTAATGTATTCCCCATTTACGAATGAGGCAGCTGAGCTAAAATTAAAGACGATCGCGGTTAGAAAATGTTCTTCTTCACATAAATGGCATAACTTTGTTTCAGTAAAAACATAACTAAAAAAAATGCAACGCATTCTGCTTCTTTCGCGCCCCTTCAACATGACAAAGGATCTAGACAGTAAATCCTACGCCGCTCACTACTTTCAGTACTTTGATTACTTATTTTTGTTTCTGTTGATTTTCCATATTGGAGAACGCTAGTTGTTTAAATTGACATGTTTAAAACGTTGTGTGAAAAACCATGAGATTTTTTGTCTCTCGGCATAAAAGATGTTATATCTCTCGGCATAAATCATTCATCTGTACAACCAAGAAATGTAAAGGTGCAGTGACAGCTAAAATGCGATCATTTTGAGCGTATCCGTGTATAGTTTTTTGACAAGAATGAACTGTTTATATTTATCATGTCGGTCTTTATTTATGTTTGATGGGGGAATTTTTAATGCAAAATAATGCTTCGTTAAATTCTGAAAAATAATCATTTTGGAATTTCTATCCAAACGAAGTTGTAGACACCTTGAAAGTTCTACCGCAACAAGTAAATCTTACTGAAAGTATTGATTATTTTTTCTGCTGTCCCAGCAGCAAGGAGTTTGTATTTGGAAACAAACTATTAAACAGTATTTAGGCGGCTAAATATTTATTTCTCAACCAATTGTCTCAACCAATTGTCAAAACTATAATATTTGTATTGACCATTATAAATCCAGTCCAATGATATACAATTAATGGGCATATTTTCAAAAGTGTTAGTGTTAAAAATAAACGCCTTTTGGCTGAAACATTTTCCCAAACAATAAGTCCCCACGCCCTTCATTTACAATATACCAGTCGAACTATGTGTACCGTTGCGAATGCAGCGTATTTACTTAAAAGACGACCCAATATGTAAACCATTAAATTCGTAAACAGTGTATGCCTCGACTCTTTAATATATATATAACGTTGGTATTGATAACTAAATAAAAAAAGGTATCTTTATTTCAAGAGGACAACATATTTGGCTACAAGCCAGTCTAATATAATTTTGGTCCTCAGACAAAATAGAATATGTTTACAGTTTATACAAACATGATTAAAACAATCGTACACAAATAATAAACTGAATAAAATATGCCTAGAAATTTCATGATCTTTTCTGAGGAGGTGGTATTTTAGATACATTTATTAAGATTGATTCATGACATACTGTGATTGATATACTGTGACTGACATAGGTAATACATTGGTTATCACTATAGATATAAAAATCGAACAGAAAAAGCAGCGTTCAAGGACGACAGTCAACCACAAACACACACAGAAACAAAGAAAACATTTAAAGATGAATAAAAGGCCAAATAAGACATCACAATCTTAAAAGGGTTGTAAATAGGGCTACCGCCTTGGAACGGTCAGTGGCAAAACAAGTTGTCAAATTGCATATATAACAATTCATTTAAACAACATAATAAGTACTGCTGTAAGATGATCGTAACAATTAACATTGATGGTATATTGAATAGGAAAGTGATCTTGAGAAATATTTTCTGATTGAAGTATCATACCTAACAAAAAGGTTCAACTACAAATATGTGTTTTATTTTTTGCGAAACCATCACTAGATACGTACGTGTACGCTATTAACAGCAACCAATATTAATATAAAAACAAGATATAGATCTATATCAGCCAGCGCTTGTAAGCACATCCCCATTATATGCTATTAATGAAAGTCCACATAGCTACTTCATCTTTTTTTTTGAAATACGGGATTTATTTTCCCCGATATGTGTATGTAGATCAAACATCAAAGCAAAAAGCATCACATATATGGGTTCTTCCGAGAATAAAATAATATGTAATATTGCACGACAGACCCCTAGGAATTGTATTCATTATTGTAAAACGGTCACGTGTACCTGCTCGATCTTGACTACTCCTGATGTGTTCTATGTTTCTTTACCATATAATGTTGGTTTAAGCCGAATATCGACTTTATCTTTTAACTTTATAATAATTTGTTTTTTTGTTTGTTTGTATGTGTTTTACGTCATTTTCAACACGTATAAGGTTATATATGACGGTCGATTTTTTGTGGTGGAGGCAGACCACCCACTTTTCCTGTGTAGAACCAGTACTGTACATCTCCAGCCATCCGTAAGAATCGACACTTTCTCACTTACAAGTCGAGCTCCCAGTGGGATTCGAACCCGCATTGGTGAGAGGCGAAGGTTTACAACGCAACGACGTTAACCATTCGCACACGGAGACGCTGAGATTTATAATAAAGGAAAGTTAATAGAGCAATGACCTTTTTGCTTTTCATTTTATTGATGAGACATTATCGCATGGTGCCACTTCGATAGAAAATAAAATGTCTCACCTTCTCGAGTGCCATTTCAATAGTAATCTCGGCTTCCTCGCCCAGAGACCGGGACCCGCTGTGCGGGACTAACAATCCAAGGGTCACTACCCGTCCGTGCGCACACCTGCTACATATCACAAGAGTGAATATAAACCACAAACAACAACGTTGTCCATTTATAGCTTTAATTCCAGTTTTAGTCCATTCTGTTTCCATTCCATGTGTTTGTCTAGACGATGAGCAGCGATATATTTTATAGTCCTTTGATTTGATCATTAAGCAAACCGACCAATCGATCAATAACTTCTAACCTCTTCGTATAGTTTCACACTGAATTTCCATTAATTCAGTTGGAATATATATGATTGAAGTCGAGTTCAAAATTGTACTAATATCTGCCATCACGCACTCGCAGAGGAAATGACTTTAAAATATCAATATAACCGAGTTTTAGATTTATTTTCTATAGCGAATTTAAACAAGATCAGATCAGTTTGTTAAATGTATGTTAATGTTGCAATTTCAATGCCGATATTATCTTCGTTAATATTTATTTTCTAATTTTCTCAAATTGATCACTAGAATACTAAAATATCACCGTATAAATGACACCGTGCTTTCCTACAAAAGCCTCAAGTCGATTAAGACAATAAGCTATGAATCGTCAGTGATCATAAAAACGACTTATTCAGAATCCCTGATATTTCTCGTCAACAAATGTTTTTTTCTTTTCAGTTTCCGTGGGTTATCGATCTTCTATCAACACAGGCTTCTCTAAATGGCTTTATTGGAACTGAAATATACCAGTTCTAGAAAATGTCCAATTATCTGTATTTAACCTAATATTTAAATACTTTTGCATTACTGATTACATTAGTCAGGGCTACCGTTAACATCAACTTCGTAAAACCTTTGCAAAATTGTATTATCGTAACCCTGAATTTCTTTCTAAACGTAATTTAAGAACTCTTCTGCGACAAGGACTAACACAAGCTGACTTCTATGGTGATGTGATTTACAAACTTCGTAAGATTCTTGGTCATGATCACTTTCATACTATCTTTGTTGAACTTGTTCTTTCCAACTATGGTTAATAATATTTATCCTAAAGAACTACAGCTTAACACAGCTAATATATCTGATAATAACGCTTCTTTTCTTGATTTAGATCTCTCGATTGAAAATGGTGAAATAATTAGCGAAATCTATGACAAGAGAGATGATTTTATTTTTGACATGGTTAATTATCCTCATTTGGATGGGGAAGTTCTCCGAGCAACTTCTTATGGGGTGTATGTGTATCAACTTATTCGTTTTTCAAGAGCTTGTACTCGAGATGAGGTCTTTAATATTCGTAATCTTTGTATAACTAAAAAGCTACTCAATCAGGGTTACCGTTACCATAAACTTCGTAAAACCTTTGCAAAATTCTATTATCGTAACCCTGATCTTCTTTCCAAATATAAAAATAATTTAAGGACTCTTCTGCGACAAGGACTATCACAACCTGACTTCTATGGTGATGTGATTTATAAACTTCTTAAGATTCTTGGTCATGATCACTTTCATACTATCTTTGTTAAACTTGTTAAAAAGTTTATCAAAAGAGGTTATGACCCTATAATTTTGCAACGTACTGCATGCTTGGTGGTGGACCCTTTTACAGTTCGCCACTATGATTTCCTCTTTAATTGTACGATGACCGGACAGGCTGTGGACCCTATGATGACGCCTACATTAAGCCCATTGGGACGGTGGCGTCTTATGTTTGTCTATGATCTTTCTTGTCGTGCCCTTAATGGTTTATTCTCTTGTTGCTCTGGCTTCTGCCAAGTCAGTGAGTACCTTCATTGTGGCTTTCTACGCTATTGTTCTTTTGTATTATATTTACACGAGCATATTTGTGTTTTACTTATATTGCCTATAAATGCTGCCTTGTTGGTTAGAGATTAGATCATGGCGGGGATTTCTGTATTTACACTGTCCTGTTTTAATGAGATGACAGTAGTGTAAGTGTGAGGTTTTGTGCACCCTAGAACCGGTTTAAACCCCCAGTGGCCTACTTTGCCACTGACAGTTCCAAGGCGGTAGCCCTATTGCAACCCTTTTGTGTTTGTGATGTCGTTTGAATTTATTATTACTTTTGCCTTCTTGTTTGTCTGTTTGCGTGTTTGTTTCTGTGTTTTGTGGTTGACTGTCCTCCTTGAATGCAACTTTCCCTGTCCGATCTTTTTATATTTCTTTGGTGCACCCTGGAACCGGTTTAAACCCCCAGTGACCTAGTTTGCCACTGACCGTTAAAAGGCGGTAGCCTTATTGTCAACCCCTTTGTGTTTGTGATGTCGTTTGCATTTATTATTAATTTTGCCTTCTTGTTTGTCTGTTTGCGTGTTTTGTGGTTGACTGTCACCCTTGAATGCTACTTTCTCTGTCCGATCTTTTTATATTTCTTGTTAACATGTTTATCAAATAGGTTATGACCCCATCATTTTGCAACGTACTGCATGCTTGGTGGTGGACACATTTACAGTTCGCGATGACAGTGACACGATGTTTGTCTGCGTCTTATCTTGTCGTGCCCTCAATGGTTTATTCTCTTGTTGCTCTGGCTTCTCCCAAGTTATCGAGTACCTTCTTTGTGACTTTCTAGGCTATTTTTTTTTTGTATTTTTATATACACGAGTATCTTTGTGTTTTACTTATATATTGCCTAAAGCCGCCTTGTTGGTTAGAGAATAGTTCATGTTGGGGATTTCTTTATTTACACTGTCCCGTTTAATTGGGATGAAGTAGGGTAAGTATGAGGTTTAGTACACCCTAGAACCTAGTTTAAATCCCCAGAGGCCTTTTTGCCACTGACCTTTCCAAGGCGGTAGCCCTACTGTCAACCGTTTTTGTGTTTGTGACGTCATATGACTTTTTTTATTATTATTACTGCCATACTTGTTTGTCTTTTTGCGTGTTTTGGGTTTACTGTGTTCTGTGAAAGCTGCATATCCTGTTCGACCTTTATCCTTAATTCTGCATAATTATTCGGGTTTAACAGTTAATCACTACATTCGTCTTCATTAAGTCAAACGATGTCTAAATTCCGCACGTTATAATTACATTTTCATAGACATAGCAGCTCAATGAGCTCGAGTATTGATATATGATACTTATTTTGTAATGCATAACATATTTAATTCAATTTCGAGCTGATACGACGTAATATTCCATGTTCGTGTGTGCGTAGCACGAGTGAATATGTGTTAAATTGTCTCTTTTCGAACTGCATACGCATCATGAAATAGACATTCTCAAAGTATTTTACAACACCACGACTCATTTCCATAGTAAGCTCATTTCCAAGGTAATGGTACGAGTTGAACACTTTAAAAATAGTTTCGCTTTATATTTATAAAAAGTAGTACCGGCATCATAAGGTAAACAAATAAACTCAATATCCCACGCTACAGAATATTAATTGTCCTCTCTGTTTCAATCCGCTATTTCATTGCTAATCATTAAATAAAGCCGAACATTTAAAATAAAATATTGAATTGACTTTAAAGTGTCGTGCGTAATATAATCCGCAGTTTGTTAAAGGGACTGGAGGCGATATTGAATCATAATGGGTGTCCATCGAAATGCGAATACAACCATTATAATGTGATTCAGATTCATATACCCTAAACTACGACCAATTATCCGTACGGTTTAGTTATTGTTAATAGTTTGGTCTGGAAAACCAGACGACTCGGCTAGTTTGTTTTATAAATCACTATTCGCTGCCGGAACGGCAGCGACTCTTATATTTTTTTAGTAATTGCACATGGTAAGGTAGAAATGAATAGTTTCTTTGAGTGTTTTCACTTTGATAATGCAATCTTATAATTACACATGGTAGCAATGAACAGTGTATCTGTGTTGTAATGCACGCTAACGCAAACGCATCCCATACATGTGAGTAATTGTATTTCTGTGCTGATGTGTACTTTAGCACGTCGTGCTACAAAGGTGAATATGTAATCAATTTGTAAGGCATGTCAAGGATTCGTCCACCTTGATTCAAAATGTTTGGTAGCACAAATTGGGAAGAAAGTGTCTGGTGAAAAAACGGTCATGGCGTGTTTACGTCTCCGTGAAAACTCTGTTTTTGAATATTGTTTTAACACCCGTGACTTGGTCTGTTATTATGTTAAACTTTGTTCCCAGTTCCTACCCAGAAATAATGTTATTTTCTCCCGGCAGCTATTTTACGCTTGCGTAAAACCTTGCTTGTTATTAATTGATATTATGTTTTAAGTTTCTTACACATTCTTGTTTTGTAATAGAAAAGCACTTTATTTGAATTCTATGTTAAACTGCAAGCAATATACGTTAAATTTAAATTAACATTAATGATTTAACAATAAAAAAACGCCAAGTCGTCGCGTTTTCCGTACCAAACATTTTCATCAACAATAATTATGAGGGTTTTCGTCATCGTCGAAACCCACGTCTGATTGATTATGTTATCACTACATTGATAATGTAATCAATCAAATGGGTTTTCGTTTGTATTTGGATTGACGATCAATAACCCTACCAGATCGCCTCCAGTACCTTTAAAATACCGTACGTAATACAATACTCCGTCTGTTGAAATAACCGGATTTCAGACTAGTTTTCAGAAAGAGAAAATGTTCAAGGGGGCAAAAACAAGTTAAGTGCAATCAAAAATCGTCCAGTTGTTTATAATAAAAATTATCTGTGCATCTGGTTGTTTTATTATTGTTATCATTTCACGAATGTTACGGAAATACTCGATATGTCAGATTAAATATGAAAAACGTATATAAATATATATGGACATTCTTGACTGAGTTCCGTTGAATAGAAAACCACGTGACATTTTGATCGTGTTAACTGCAAAAAAAAAAAATTGAAATATTTTAACATGCTTGAAACATAGTCTTTTGCATTTTAGTAAGATATTTCGTCTCGGAATGAAGACAATCAAAATTCCGGAATATTAAAAATCAGTCTCTTCTGACCCATTAATTCTAATATGAGTGAGTTAAATAATCCTTGTTATTAAAATGTACAGTTTTACCATTTCGAATGTTAACGATTCGTGTTGTCGAATTAACACAGCGCAACTTTTCGAAGTTTTGAAAGATTAAAGCAGCCTACGAACATTTGGGAAGTTAACGCGAAGTTCGACTGTCGATCTTGAATACTGAACGCCGAACCACGAACTCCGCGTTAACTTACCAATACAGGCCTTGAATTCATCAACCATTCATAAATATTCTTCAACTTTAGACTGAAGCCCATGTTCGCACATTTCAATCATAAATATTTCTATAAGTTTAACGTATCTTTCATACTGCTGCCATGAATAAATATGATCAATACGGATAAAAAAAAACTTCATCGATTGTTTATCAATGAAGGTCATTGAATATTTGTGAACGAAATATGAGTACTTGAGCTCAGTTGCCGCGCTAACGGCTGTATCTCTCAGTAAATAAGCGCCCCTGCAGAGTTCAGACGTAGGCAAAGTTCAGCGGTGCACTAAATAACACAAAAATAGTGTATCTTACTCATAACATATGGATGTTTACGTACAAAGTGAAATATTAATATGTTATATTAAAATCGCGAAGCTATAGGTAGTGCTTCTTAAAAAAAAAAAAAAAATAAAGAAGAAGAAAAAAGCGTATACATAATAAGAAACACGACTACGAGATGATTTCTAAAAACAAAAAAACACGTGAAACAATATTTCATGGTTACACTCAGTTCAAATAAATTAATTTCAAAAATATCTGAATAAATATATCTATCTTGTCCGCTGAAATATCCTTTACGTGACGGATAAACATGTTTGCGTGTAATTTGTTGCACAAGAATACTAACACAGTTATCCATCTCACTGAAGAAAAATACCTTTCATAGGCACATACATCAAATTTCCATCCTGCAGATCATGCATGAGTGTACTTTATAATACCGTTGCAATACTCATTTCGACATTCCAATACAATCTGATTGAAATCACGAAACGTATGCTTAATTAATTGGCACTATATTACGATTGATTACAACCGATCAGTTCACGTTCGTTAACACATACCTTGGAAATGTTTATGCGAAGGCAATATAAAATCTCATTAAAATAGTTTGCATGGTATCATAAAACGTTAAGACTATTAATTATTTAAATCCAAAGCCATTTAGTTTTTTTATTTTTTATTTGTTTGTTTGGTTTTAATGTCTTATTTGTTCTCACGTACAAGTCGAGCTCCCAGTGGGATTCGAATCCGCAGCGGTGAGAGGGAGAAGTTTGCAAACGCAACGTCTATACAATCCTGGCCATGGATGCGCTTACCAATCGCCAATCAAAGCAGTATTGATATTAAATGCCCTAATGCAAAGGACTTCTATGACAAACATAATATACTTAAAGTGCCATGTTGTACAATTATGATTAAAAATTAAACTTTACATATGTTATCATCGTAGCCCTGATATACTTTTAAAATATAAAAACAATCTAAGAACTCTTTTCCTGTGAACTCTGTGATGGCGTCCACCTAAATCCTAGGAGGAATGGAAATGTTTGATAGTTTTCTTCGATATTGTATCATCGTGCCCTTAATTGTTTATTATCGTGTTGGTCTAGCGTCGCTGGGTATTTGCTTTGTGGCTTACTGGGCTTTGTTTGTTTATATTCATATATACATGATCATCTTTGCCTATTAATGCTGTCTACTTTGTTAGAGGATATAACCTAGCGTGGATTTCATGGCAATAGGGTAAGACTGCGGTTCGGTGCAGTCTATAATCTTGATTTAAACCCCCACCCCAGCGGCCTTTTTACTACTGAGCGTGCCAAGGTGATACCCCTATTGTTGAACCCTTTTGGTGTCGCATACATTGCTTCCTCCTTGTATTTATATTTTGTTTTGTCTGATGGTTTTGTCTGACTGTGTTCTGTGAATACTTCATCCCCTTTTCGACTTCTATACCCAATTAGTTTTACTTAATTAGTATTTAACTGTTTAGCTGATATTATCTACAATAAATACGCTGTTTCAAGGTCATAGTACCAACAATAACGTGGCTTGGGAGAAAGGTAATACTAATAATAAAAATACAAGAGAGACAACTACTGTAAGTGTATTTTCATACATCAGAACAGCAATAGAATAGCAATTTGTTATTGAGACTCACTGAATCAATGTTCAGTAACTCCATCTCATTGAAAAGTGATTTTTTTACGAAGTTAGGCGCTATTTCTTTTCAGCAGAAAGTATTAAGTGAATGTAAATATTCAAAATTAATACGCAAGACATGACCATCTGATGTTTCTACCATTTGATACGTTAAGAGTTAAAAAGACAAACAATTTTAGAAACTGTGTGTGTGCTTTTTTTGTGTGTGTTTTTCTAATCTGACCATAAGTCTAAATTGTTATTTATGAAAAAATAAAAATATTATACTTAATTCATGTAAGACTATAACCATTTTCTTGAAGCAAACTTAAATATCAACGAATGTGTTTCAATGACACAAAATGAAAATAGAAAATCACACTTTTCAAAATATCTAAAAAAAAATACGACAAGACAGGATCTATTTCTACATTTTGGCACAATTGAATAAAAGCTGCACTCTGACACATGATATAACGAAAATGTAGTGTAAACGAAAATTTTGGGGCCATTTAAGTTAAATATTTATTTGTGAAATTCATTTGTTGGAAAAGTCAAAACAAACAGTGTTCTTGCAGCAGTGATCTCATTGCTCAACTTTACAGTGCTGCCACACAGGAATACCACGCCTTAGACAAATGTCATGATACCCCACCCAGTCACACCGGGCCGACCAGTCCTAGAACTACCCTTTAATTTGCTGAAGGTCATGCAAGGGAGCTACTTGGGCCATTTCTATGAAGTCTTAGATATGACCCGGTCGGCTCCCGTATGCGAGGCGAATGTTGTACCACTAACTACGACGCGGGAGTATTTAAAAAAGGAGGAAACATAGCAAAAGGTAATCAATGCCTGACATAGTAGAATAGGCGGTCGAAAATAAAATGAACTGTCAATAATCCCACATCTACAAAGGGGAGATTCAACTTTATTTTATGTTTTCCAGCGAATTGTATAATTTGTTCAGTGAAATAAAATTGATAATCTCACTGTTTCAAATATTGAACTTACAATAAATTTGTTTGTAGTATAGTTGGGGTTTTTTTTAGTAGAAGGTTTAACTTTATTTTATCGAGAGAGCTCCAACAATAATATTCGCACGAGTTGTGTGCCAATGAATAAAACAAATATCCTCTGTATATTTATATTTGCGCATAATATTGATCCGTTTTCATGCCTTATCTTTCACATAACTTTCACATATTCAATGTGTGAATGGCAGGAACAGTCTTTCGAGTGAGTGAGAGATTGGTTTGCGAGACTGATGCCAAGATGTTTATGAAAAGATACGTTGGATCAGTTTTGATTTGAAATTAGAAGGGGTGAATGATAAGGGGGATTTCTTTTACAAGATATTAACAAGCATTCAATTATAGAAGCGTCAAATCTCGCTGGGAGTTCAACTTGTCAAGGCAGAAAGTGTCGATTCTTACGGATTGAGGGAGGTATGCAGTACTGGTTCTACCCAGAAAAATGGGATGATCTGTCTCTACCACAAAACAAATCTACCGTTATGCCAACCGTCTTGTATGGCCTAACATGTGCTAACATTTCTGTAAAACACCATTTAAACAAACAGAAGCGTTGAAAGTAATCAGTTCGCATTTTTATAATCCCTAATTTTATCTAATTTTATCTTGTGATAAAAGGCGAGAATTAGGGGTCCGTGTTTCTGGCTGAAATGACTTGTTTAGGAGAGTTAAGATTCATTTTTATGGATGTATGATGAATTAAAGTTTTGAAAATGAAGTAAAATTCATTTGGAATATGACAAACTAGGAAGAGCGTTTTACTTCCAGATCTCCTAACATTTATGTCATCAGCTTCCATAGGTGTGACTTAACCACAGATTGAATGTATGAATGAATGAATGAATGAATGAATTGAATGAATGAATGAATGAATGAATGAATGAATGAATGAATGAATGAATGAATGAATGAATGAATGAATGAATGAATGAATGAATGAATGAATGAATGAATGAATGAATGAATGAATGAATGAATGAATGAATGAATGAATGAATGAATGAATGAATGGTGTTTCACGGCACTTTGACACATAAATAGGTCATATTGTGCGCAGATGAAGAAAAGAAGTAGTAGTTAAAAACAAGAAATGATATGGTAGTAACCACTGATAGTAATAAATGTCTTAATGTAACCATTGTGGTAGGTCCCTTTTTATAATTAACGCTTTTTTGATTTCGACTATAGTTAAAGCCAGAATATCTTTATTGTTAACCTTAACGGAGATGAGATAAACTTTGTGTCAAGTGTTAGTGTATAATATATAACCTGCTTAAACGTCAGCGCAGCGTATAAGGGATACATTAGTACACTGATATTTATTCGGTATAGTGTGTAAATTTTAAAGGCACCCATCCGCCAAATAACAGCAAAAATTACTACAAAATCGTTTATCCAAACCCTGTCCAGGTATTCAGGTCGTATAATTATGCGTATGCGCCGATTAAATGTAACGTTTTATTGTTCTTAAAATAATCGTGATTGCATATGCGTAAAATGAATTATGAGTTGGCAACTCTTAATTCGACGTTCCAGTTTTGGTGTTTGGCCTGGCTGTTTAAAGCCGTTTATCTTGTGTCTATAGAGTTTGTATTCTCAAAATAGGTAAATTATATATATATATACCATGTCGTCAGTACGTTTAGAAACGGTGTACATATGTTGTAAATTGTGTCTGTTGTTTGCGGGATAGCTACTTTAATGTTATGCCATTGCTTTGAAAGCGTAATTCTCTAAGTTTTAACGCATCCGAGTACTTCGTCAAGTGTTTCAGTTTACGTTTTAGTAAGCATAAGCTGCCTTTAAAGGGGTTATATCAGGATTTCCCCTCAAAAATCTCAAACTTGAAAAATGTCCCAATTCATGAAACACAAGTCATACCAATCAAAATATGGTGTAAACACTGTTGTTAAATTCAACATATATTCCGAATTAAAGCTAGCTTATACGTTTTTAATTAATCCCTGGAACATAACTTCGGATAGCACAAATTACAGTGCAAAAATAATTTCATTGTTAATAAGGGGTCAGAGTTAGGCTCATTGATTATGTGCTGACCCTTTAGAATAGAACATGTCATGATTTGTAGATGTTAAGTCGGAACCCTAGTCTCCAGATAAAGCCTGTTACACCACCTTTAAAGCTGAGCTGAATTCTGGTTTTACGGCGTCAGTCAATGGTTTTTCAGCATTAACATGAGCAATTTTAATAAAAAGTACAGCAAATATACATCATTAGAATAAGATATTAAAGCCAAAATGTTTTTTTGATGGAACTTTTTCCACAATTTCTAAAAGCAGAATTTTGCATTGGAAGTTTTATCTCTCATCCGATTTTGAAAAGTAAGGTATTTATATTTAGCATAAAAATTGTCTTTTTAGCGATATACAATTTATTTAGGTCCTATTCGAATTTGTCTAAAAAGTCACAAAAAAATATATTTGCCTGAAACAAGCGCCCCGAACAATAGTTAATTACATTCCACCAAGCGTTATGCAACACTCCACCCCCTAAATACTAGCATACACTGTTATATATGCAACCACAGCCGTGTTAAACTTGTGCTTGAGAAAAAAAATGTACCAGTAGAGACAGCCGACGGAATACATTAGCAGCGTTTTGAATTAATGCTTGTATTTGTTTATAATATATACGTGTTTGTACCAGCTTATCTTAATACATGAAGTTATTTGTGCGTCCTAACAAAGTTGAATTAATACTGCAAATTTATTTTTCTCTGCTTTGGCCTCATTTGAATCGTTTTTACTGTTGTTTACAGAGTAGGGCACTTTCCGTGTTGTTATCCATGGCTTGTGGTTCACTGAAAATAGCGATTTAGCAAAAGTCAATAGCTGAATGGCAATACGCATGGCTATAAACGAGAAACGGTCAGTGTCTGGGTTGCTATAGTAATCTTCGACAGGTTGGGAAGTGCTTTTAGTGAAAAATAAACATTCACCTGCATGACGGTTTGATACAATAATGCAACCAAATGAGTTGTGCGTACGGAGAGAGAGAGATATTGCCAAGAAAAACATGTTCTCTGACATAATTGTTATACAGAATGCACTTTTTCGATTAATTGTTTAATTTTTAATTTTAATTCATCTGAATGTATTTGGAACATTTTCTAGTCTAAATCTGAGTTGTTTAAATATTGTTGAAGTAGATAGAAATGTAGTGAATCGGTCCACGACGTAAAAAAACAATACAGTAAGTGCGGTTATTCAACAGAAACGCTCTTGCATACATGATACATGAACCCACTTTTTAGGCGTAGGTACTACCTACGCCTTTTGCCATCATCGTCTTTTTCAAAATGGCGACACCCCATTATACATGTAGTTGAACCCCATCTAGCGACACGTTTGAGATAGTGTTGTTAAGTACAGGTTTCGATTATTTCTATGTTGGTTTCCCGCAATACATTATCAGTATAAAGCAGCGTATCGTTTAAAATTATTTTCAAATGAAGTCATGTACGCCAACTAATCGGTTGCTCGCGTTGACTGACGCCACGCAGTTTTCGCGCATGCGTGCCGTGCTTATCCGGTAATAAAAAGACGAAAATGATTAATTAAAGCGATATCTGTAATTTTAAAACACTAGTTTTGATGTTGAAAATAAATACGATTAACTTATGGTCCTACTCGATGCTAATAAACTGAACAAAATTTCTAAGTATCAACTTTTGTATCTTAACTAATTCTCTTATTTTAAATATATTTTAGAATAGATATATGATAAGTATTTGTTTTGACCCACAGTTTGTAAAACATTTATTTTTTGTTTAATTTTTTACATCTTTTGAGAGTTACCCTCTGAAAACATGAAATGTACTAATAAAACACATTACATGAGTCAAACATCGCTTAAAGATATATAATTCTTAAAATTGGTATGAAATAACAGAAAAAAAAACAGAAAAAATGACACATTTATTGCAGATTTTCCGTCTATAAAAAAATGAAATATGGATAATCTTAAATTACCTCCCTTGTTTGAAATTCAAGTAACTGTAATTCAGCGTTAACATTAAATATTTCGAAAAATTTCTTTTGCACACGCATTTGTAGTGGTAATGCTAGTAATACATGATGTCAAAATAATTTTAACTGCCATATTTTAGAATTAGGAACACCGAAAGCTTCACTCATTCGAAGTACTTAATAAAATCCTATATATCCAGTTGTACAAGTGTCATAACTTTTTTCTATTTCTACATTGACTTAAAAGTTTTAAAATATGTTCATGCAATCAGAGCAGACGATTTTCACTCGTTATTTTGCAGTTTAACCGTATCTCTAATCAAGCTCAGTATGGTATCCTTTTGTTTTGTATACAATTCTTAGGTTGGTACTTAGCAATTTGGTTTAGTGTACAATACAATAACATATATTTGACATACAGATAGAACATTCCGCAATGGCCGAGAGGTTAGAATAGCGGCCGTTAATTTTGATTCCAATGGTTCGATTCCCGGTGCAAGCGAAAACATATTTCTTGCCTTTTTTTCCTTGAACAAAACTTGTTTTATTGCAGTAAACATTTTTGGGTCGGAAACGTGTGTGTGTGCAGCTCATCATGTCGAACCTTAATCTTGTATATATTTCCACGTTTCTCAAATTATTCTGTTTTTCTTTTCTCTTTCCGGAGGCAGGCGCTTCTCAGTGAATAGCACTTGGAATTGTACTTTGAGACATGTATGATAAGTTTAATTAAAAATATACTGTACAGCACATTTTCTTGGTTGTTTGTTAAGTGTTAAGCATAATCTCTCGGTTTTGTTTTAATTTAATAACTTTCTTTAAATTAAAGTTTATAGTCCCTCCGCCAATTAAACCAAAAGGATACCATATTGGTATAGGGTTACCCTAATGTTATAGGAACAATACAGTCTGGACGTTCTATGACAGTAATACCAAACAAGTGTATTATAATGACAAAATGTGCACTACCATAATTATGTGCTGCATACTCCTTTTCTCTGTTTCTTTTCAATGCAACGTTTTCTTCCGCGACCTGCTGCTGTGCATCTATTTTTCTTGTATTCTTGTACTGAATTACTAAAGTAAAGCCGAGTACCAAACAATTAAAAATAGATTGTTATTGTATTCCCCATTTACGAATGAGACAGCTGAGCTAAACTTAAAGATGATCGCGGTTAGAAAATGTTCTTCTTCACATAAATGGCATAACTTTGTTTCAGTAAAAACATAACTAAAAAAAATGCAACGCATTCTGCTTCTTTCACGCCCCTTCAACATGACAAAGGATGTAGACAGTAAATCCTACGCCGCTCACTACTTTCAGTACTTTGATTACTTATTTTTGTTTCTGTTGATTTTCCATATTGGAGAACGCTAGTTGTTTAAATTGACATGTTTAAAACGTTGTGTGAAAAACCATGAGATTTTATGTCTCTCGGCATAAATCATTCATATGTACAACCAATAAATGTAAAGGTGCAGTGACAGCTAAAATGCGATCATTTTGAGCGTATCCGTGTATAGTTTTTTGACAAGAATGAACTGTTTATAGATTATCATGCCGGTCTTTATTTATTTTTGATGGGGGCATTTTCAATGCAAAATAATGCTCCGTTAAATTCTGAAAAATAATTATTTTGGAATTTCTATCCAATCGAAGTTGTAGACAACTTGAAAGTTCTACCGCAACAAGTAAATCTTACTGAAAGTATTGATTATTTTTTCTGCTGACCCATCAGCAAGGAGTTTGTATTTGGAAACAAACTATTAAAAAGTATTTGGGCGGCTAAATATTTATTTCTCAACCAATTGTCTCAACCAACCAATTGTCTCAACCAATTGTCTCAACCAATTGTCAAAATTATAATATTTGTATTGACCATTATAAATCCAGTCCAATGATATACAATTAATGGGCATATTTTCAAAAGTGTTAGTGTTAAAAATAAACGCCTTTTGGCTGAAACATTTTCCCAAACAATAAGTCCCCACACCCTTCATTTACAATATACCAGTCAAACTATGTGTACCGTTGCGAATGCAGCGTATTTACTTAAAAGACGACCCAACATGTATACCATTAAATTCGTAAACAGTATATGCCTCGACTCTTTAATATATTTATTACGTTTTCTGAAGTTTTGATAACTAAATAATAAAACCATCTTTATTTCAAGAGGATAACATATTTGGCTACAAGCCAGTCTAACATATGGTCCTCAGACAGAATAGAATATGTTTACAGTTTATACAAACATGATTAAAACAATCGTACACAAATAATAAACTGAATACTATATGCCTAGAAACTTCATGATCTTTTCTAAAGAGGTGGTATTTAGATACATTTATTAAGATTGATTCGTAATATACTGTGATTGATATACTGTGACTGACGTAGGTAATACATTGGTAATCACTATAGATATAAAAATCGAACAGAAAAAGCAGCATTCAAGGACGGCAGTCAACCACAAACACACACAGAAACAAAGAACACATTTAAAGATGAATAAAAGGCCAAATAAGACATCACAAACACAAAAGGGTTGATAATAGGGCTACCGCCTTGGAACGGTCACTGGCAAAAAGAGTTGTCAAATTGCATATATAACAATTCATTTAAACTACAAAATAAGTACTGCTGTAAGATGATCGTAACAATTAACATTGATGGTATATTGAATAGGAAAGTGATCTTGAGAAATATTTTCTGATTGAAGTAACATACCTAACAAAAAGGTTCAACTACAAATATGTGTTTCATTTTTTGCGAAACCGTCACTAGGTACGTACGTTTACGCTATTAACAGCAACCACTATTAATATAAAAACAAGATTTAGGTCTATATCAGCCAGCACTTTTAAGCTCATCCCCATTGTATGCTATTAACGGAAGTCCACATAGCTACTTCATATTTTTTGAAATACCGGATTTATTTTCCCCGATATGTGTATATAGATCAAACATCAAAGAAAAAAGCATCACATATATGGGTTCTTCCGAGAATACAATAATATGTAATATTGCACGACAGACCCCCAGTTATTTTATTCATTATTGTAAAACGGTCACGTGTACCTGCTCGATTTTGACTACTCCTGATGTGTGCTATGTTTCTTTACCACATAATGTTGGTTTAAGCCGAATACCAACTTTATCTTTTAACTTTATAATAATTTGTTTGTTTGTTTGTTTGTATGGTGTTTTACGTCATTTTCAACACGTGTAAGCTTATATAAGACAGTCGATCTTTTGTGGTGGAGGCAGACCACCCACTTTTCCTGTGTAGAACCAGTACTGTACACCTCCCGCCATCCGTAAGAATCGACACTTCCTCACTTACAAGTCGAGCTCGCAGTGGAATTCGCACCCGCAGCGGTGAGAGGCGAAGGTTTACAACGCAACGTCGTTAACCATTCGCATATGGAGACGCTGAGCTTTATAATAAAGGAAAGTTAATAGAGCAATGATTGTTTTGCTTTTCATTTCATTGATAAGAGACATTATCGCATGGTGCCAGCTTTTATAGAAAATAAAATATCTCACCTTCTCGAGCGCCATTTCAATAGCAATCTCGGCTTCCTCGCCCAGAGACCGAGACCCGCTGTGCGGGACTAACAATCCGAGGGTCACTACCCGTCCGTGCGTACACCTGCTACATATCACAAGAGTGAATATAAACCACAAACAACAAAGTTGTCCATTTCTAACTTTAATTCCAGTTTTAGTCCATTCTGTTTCCATTTCACGTGTTTGTCTAGACGATGAGCAGCGACATATTTTATAGTCCTTTGATCTGATCATTAAGCAAACCGTCCAATCGATAACTTCTAACCTCTTCGTATAGTTTCACACTGAATTTCCATTAATATAGTTGTAATATTTGTGTATGAAATCGAGTTCAAAATTGTACTAATTTCTTCCATCACGTACTCGCAGAAGAAATGACTCTAACACATCTCAAATATCAATATAACTGAAGACAACGAGTGATACAACTATTTTCTACAGCTAATTTAAACACGACCAACCCAGTTTGTTAAATGTATGTTGATGTTGCAATTTCATTGCCGATATTATCTTCGTAAATATTTGTTTTATAATTTTCTCAAAATTGAATACTAGAATACTCAA
This sequence comes from Cyrtodaria siliqua, assembly GCA_037043455.1. Taxonomy (NCBI): domain Eukaryota; kingdom Metazoa; phylum Mollusca; class Bivalvia; order Adapedonta; family Hiatellidae; genus Cyrtodaria; species Cyrtodaria siliqua. Next base: position 100,883 of record JAWPHD010007479.1, on the reverse strand, counting down.
ATATAAATGACACCGTGCTTTCCTACAAAAGCCTCAAGTCGATTAAGACCGTAAGCTATAAATCGTAAGTGATCATAAAAACGACTTATCCAGAAACCAATACGATGTGTTTACTGATATTTCTCGTAAAAAAAAGTTTTTTCTTTCCAGTTTTCTAAACATTGGCAAACTTGAATACTTGGGAAGATGAGACACAATGACTGATGCATGATAATGGTCCTATAAAAAAAAGCAAAAATAAAGCATAATTTTATCGCCCGTGGGTTATCGATCTTCCATAGATATCTTTATTTGAACTGAAATATATTATTTCTAGAAAATATTCAATTATCAGTATTTAACCTAATATTTAAATATTCTGCAATACTGATTAAATTAGTCTTTGCATAATTATTCTGGTTTAACAGTTAATTACTACATTCGTCTTCATTAAGTCAAACACTATCTAAAATCCGCACGTTGTATTAAATTTTCACACACATAGCAGCTCACTGGACTCGTGTATTTATATAGGATACTTATTTCGTAATGAATAACATATTTAATTGAATTTCGAACTGATGTAATATGATATGTTCGTGCATGCGTATCTCACTTCGAACTGCATACGCGTCATGAAATAGGCATTCTGAAAGTATTTTACGACACCACGACTCATTTTCTTAGTGAGCTCATTTCAAGGTAATGATACAAGTTGGACACTTTAAAAATAAAAGACCGAGATTTATAAATAGTAGTACCGGCATCATACGGTAAATAACTAAACTCAATATCCCACGCTATAATAATTGTCCTCTCTGCTTCAATCCGCTATTTCATTGCTAATCATTAAATAAAGCCGAACATTTAAAATAAAATATTAAATTGACTTTCGTAATACAATACGCAGTTTGTTAAAGGGACTGGAGGCGATATTGAAGCATAATGGGTGTCCATCGAAATGCGAATACAACCATTATACCGTGATTCAGATTCATATTCAATGTCGTATATCCTAAACTACGACCAATTATCCGTACGGTTTAGTTATTGTTAATCATTTGTACTGGAAGATGACTCGGCTAGTTTGTTTTATAAATCATTATTAGTAATTCATGTTATGTTTTAAGGTTCTTACAGGTTTACTACCACTTATTACTTGTAAGCTTCCGAGGTGTAGACGAATGTAGTTCCTATAATAAAAAGTAATCCCTTCTTTTTTTATGGAAAAAGGCATTATAAGTAGGGGAAAGCTGCCCATTTCTATTCGATTTTGTGGTTGTATGTATAAGAAGCGTATTAATAGGTTTTACTGGAGATCACCGATGAACATTTTCGAAATTTCGACTCTATGCTTACACTTTGTGAGCAATGAAAACAGTCAATCAATGAAAATAGCTATACCCTTGACCTGTTTAGTAAACTAACAAGAACTTTCTTACATGTCTTGTGACCCCGCCTTTTCTGGTGATTTTTCAAGTGGAAAATTAGTTTTCTAAATGAACATTACACTGCTGCATTATCCATAATTTAGTTGAATTTGCAGCATATCATTAATCTGTGACTCTTTAACATTAGTGTCTATGGGGAAACTAATTAGTCGTTTCATACCTACAGATTCTCGTTTTGTAATAGAAAAGCACTTTGTTTTAATTATATGTTCAACTGTTAGCAATATACATTACATTTAAATTAACATTGATGGTTAACAATAAACAAAAATAGCCGAGTCATCGCGTTTTCCGTACCAAACATTTTCATAAACAATAATTAACTAAAGATAACATGCGGCGTAATTACAACAATAAAACATTATGAGGATTTTCGTCATCGTCGGAACCCACGTTTGATTGATTACGTTATCACTCCATTGATAATGCAATCAATCAAATAAGTTTTCGTTTGTATTTGGATTGACGATCAATAACCCTACCAAATCGCCTCCAGTACCTTTAAAATACCGTACGTAGTACAATACTCCGTCTGTTAAATTAACCGGATTTCAGACTAGTTTTCAGAAAGAGAAAATGTTCAAGGTGGCAAAAACAATTGAAGTGCAATCAAAAATCGTCTAGGTTTTTATAATAAAAATTATGTCAAAAATTATTTGTGCATCTGGGTATTCATTTCACGTATGTTACGGAACTACTCAATATTTCAGATTAAATATGAAATACGTATATAAAAATATATGAGATTGTTGATTGAGTTCCGTGTACTCACGGTGAAAAAATCACATGACATTTTGATCGTGTTCACTGCATTTTAGTAAGATATTTCGTCTCGGAATAAAACCAAACAAAATTCCGGAATATGAAAAATCGGTCTCTTCTGACCCATTAATTCAAATATGAGTGAGTTAATCAATCCTTGCTATTAAAATGTACGGTTTTACCAGTTCGAATGTTAACGATTCGTGTTGTCGAATTAACACAGCGAAACTTTTCTTAAAGCAGCCTACGAACATTTGGGAAGTTCGACTGTCAACCTTGAATACTGAACTCCGAACTACGAACTCCCCGTTAACTTACCAAACCAGGCATTGAAATCACCAACAAGTCTTGAGAATATTCTTAGACTTAAAGTGACACATGGCAATCTTGATTTTTCAAAAATTAGCCGCGTCCCTTAGTTTTTCTATATAAATTGCATTTGTTCAATCATTAATGTTAATTATTAGAATTGTATTAAGCCGTTTGTTTTTGCATATTATTATTTTTTTGATATAATTGCACCAATAATATATTAAAACGTATAGTATAATAAGACGAAATAGTGAATACTTAAAATTTGATTTATTTAAATGTAACCAGGGTTAAAGTAAAAATGATATTGGATATATAAATCTAGACACCCATTTCAAATTCAAGATTGCAGTGTGTCCCGTTAAGCCCAAGTATGCACATTTCAATCACACATATTTCTATAAGTTTAAAGGATCCTTCATAACAAGCTGCTATGTATAACTATGGTACATACTAGTAAATAACAAACTTCATACGATGGTTTATCTTTAAAGGTCATGCGACTATTTGAGAACGAAATTTGAGTACTTGAATTCATCAACCATTCTTGAGAATATTCTTAGACTTAAGACTTAAGCCCATGTACGCACATTTCAATCAGAAATATGTCTATACGTTTAACGTATCGTTCATAACCAGCTGCCATATACATATGATAAATACTGATAAAAAACAACTTCATCGATTGTTTATCAATGAAGGTCATAGAATATTTGTGAACGAAAAATGAGTACTTCAGCTCAGTTGCCGCGCTAACTGCTGTAGCTCTCATGAAATACGCGCTCCTGCAGCGTTCAGACGTGTGCAAAGTTCGGTGGAGCTGCTCCGACGGTCGGCCGAGTTATAGCGTAAAAACGCTAACACTAGTTGAAAAATAGTAAGTGAATTCCAGGCATGGTCTCCTCTTAATCGTAATTTCGGTAATATCGGAGAAGTAATGAAAAGGACTATGACAAAAGTAGAAGGCAATTTTGTTTCACCCTCATGTAATACCCATTAATGTTAAAAAACGTTTGACTGAGAGATCGGATTAGTAATTGTTTTAGAGAAGCCGATAACGGGCAATCGTTTACTATAGGAGTTCTTCCAAATATGTGTTTTTTTAGCCGAAGCGCATCACGCATGTCCGAACCGATCACAAACAAATAAAACAGTGACATTTCACGGAAGGGAAGATTTTTATTCAAGATCCGTTTTCATCAAAAATACTATATAACACAAAAATAGTGTATCTTCACAAAATACTTATAACATAGGGATTTTCACGTACAAAGTGAAATATTAATATGTTATATTAAAATCTCGTAGCTATAGGTAGTGCTTCTTAAAAAAAAGGGTATCAATACTTTAAACAAGAGGCCCAAGAGGGCCTGTAGACGCCCTACTTGTATGATGTGATTCAAAAACATAAACATGATAGAGGCCAACCCAAGAAACATGTTTCCTATATATAACTCTATGTAAACTTTGCGGACATTTTGAATATTTGACGACAACGAAAAACACAAACCTGATAGAGGCCAACAACAGGAACATTCATATGATATTTAACTAGAATGGAATAAGTGGTAAAATGTCGTTTGATAAATGTCCTTAATTTGACCTAAGTTTAGCCATGGTGGCCATCATGGATGACTGGAGGCCCCAAATATGAGGGGACTAACCCAAAGATTATTGTGATTAAGTTTCATCAAAATCCTTCAAGCAGTTTCATAGAAAATGTCATTTTAACGTTTTCCTATATAACTCTATGTAAACTTTGGGTCGCTGTGGCGGCCATTTTGATTATTCGACGATAACGAAAAAACACAAACTTGGTAGAGGCTAACCCAAGGAACATGTTCATGATATTTCAAAAGAATGAAATAAGTGGTTTCGGATGAGATGTTGTTTGAAAATTCCTTAAATTTGGCTTAGTTTAAGCCATGGCGGCCATCTTTGATGACTGGCGGCCGTGAAAAACAAAATTCTGAGAGGGACTATTCCAAATATCATTGTGATTAAGTTTCATCGAAATCCTTCAAGCGGTTTCAGAGAAGATGTCATTTTTAAACTTTTCCTATATAACTCTATGTAAATTTTGGGTCGCCGTGGCGGCCATTTTGATTATTGGACGATAACGAAAAACACAAACTTAACAGAGGCTAACCCAAGGAACATGTATATGATATTTCAGTAGAATGGAATCAGTTGTTTCGCAGGAAATGTCGTTTGAAATTTACTTAAATTTGACCTAGTTTTAGCCGTGGCGGCCATCTTGGATGACTGGCGGCCGCGAAAAACACAAACCTGAGAGGGACTATCCCAAATATAATTGTGCTTAAGTTTCATCAAAACCTTTCAGGCGGTTTCAGAGAAGATGTAATTGTTAACCTTTTCCTATATAACACTATGTAAACATTAGGTCGCCGTGGCGGCCATTTTTATTATTTGACGATAACGAAAAACACAAACTTGATAGAGGCCAACCCAAGGAACATGTATATGATATTTCAGTAGAATGGAATCAGTGGTTGCGGAGGAGATGTCGTTTGAAATTTACTTAAATATGACCTAGTCTTAGCCATGGCGGCCATCTTGGATGACTGGCGGCAGCGAAAAAACACATATCTGAGAGGGACTATCCCAAGTAACATTGTGATGAAGTTTCATCAAAATCCTTCAAGCGGTTTCAGAGGAGATGTCGATTTTATAAAATTGCTAACAGACAGACAGACAGACAGACGCACAAATAGACGGACAGACGGACGAAGGACGAAAAGTGATCGCATAAGCCCTCCTGGCCAGTAGAGCTAAAAAAACGACTACGAGATGTTTTTCAAAAACAAAGAACATGTGAAATAATATTTCATGGTTACACTCAGTTCAAATTAATTAATTTCAGAAATATCTGAATAAATATAAATACCTTTCATAGGCACATAAATCAAATTTCCATACTGCAAACTCATGCAGGAGATTACTTTATAACACCGTTGCAATACACAATTCGACATTCTGATACAATCTATTTGAAATTACGCTTTAACTAATTGGTACTATATTACGATTGATTACAACCGATCAGTTCAAGCTCGTTAACACATACCATGAAAATGCTTATGCGAAGACAACATAAAATCTCATTAAAATAGTTTGCATGGTATAATAAAACGTTAAGAATATAATTATTTAAATCCAAAATCATTTAGTTTTTTGATTGTTTATTTGTTGGTTTGGTTTTAACGCCATATATTTTTAGCCCACTTCAGGCTATGTATTAAGAGCGATTTTTAGAAGTGGATGCAGATAACAAACTTATTCCCAGGTAGAACCAGTACTATATACTTCCCGCGATCCGTAAGAATCGACACGTACAAAAGAAATATAAAAAGATCGGACAGGGAAAGTAGCATTCAAGGAGGACAGTCAACCACAAAACACAGAAACAAACATGGAAACAGACAAACAAGAAGGCAAAAGTAATAATAAAAGTAAACGACATCACAAACACAAAAGGGTTGACAATAGGGCTACCGCCTTGGAACGGTCAGTGGTAAAGTAGGCCACTGGGGGTTTAAACAGGTTCTAGGGTGCACCAAACCTCACACTTACCCTACTGTCATCCCAATAAAACAGGACAGTGTAAATAAATAAATCCCCGCCATGATCTAATCTCTAACCAACAAGGCAGCATCAATAGGCATTATAAGTAAAACACAAATATGCTCGTGTAAATATAATACAAAAAAACAATAGCCTAGAAAGCCACAATGAAGGTACAAGTCGGGCTTCCAATGGGATGCGAATCCGCAGCGGTGAAAGGCGAGAAATTTGCCAACGGAATGTCTTTACAATCCTGGTCATGGATGCGATTACCAATCGCCAATCAAAGAAGTATTTATATTAAATGCCCTAATGCAAACGACTTCTATAACAAACACATTTAAATTCCATGTCGTGCAATTATAATTGAAAAGTAATCTAAGAACTCTTCTCCTGTGAATTCTGTGATGGCGTCCACCTAAATCCTGAGAGTAATGGTATTCAGTACGATTCTGGATACATCCTGAAATGTTTATTATTTTTTTGTATGTGTTTCTTTAGTTAGTTTCTCTGGATGTGGACTTTATTGTTAGAGAATTCCTTTTGATGGGATGTAGTTTTGTTTACACTGTCCATGTTCTTTCTTGTCGTGCCCTTAATGGTGTGTTCTCTTACTGCTCTGGCTTCTGCCAAGTCATTGAGTACCTTCATTGTGGCTTTCTAGGCTATTGTTTTTTTGTATTATATTTACACGAGCATATTTGTGTTTTACTTATATTGCCTATTGATGCTGCCTTGTTGGTTAGAGATTAGATCATGGCGGGGATTTCTTTATTTACACTGTCCTGTTTTTATGGGATGACAATAGGGTAGGTGTGAGGTTTGGTGCACCCTAGAACCGGTTTATACCCCCAGTGGCCTACTTTGCCACTGACCGTTCCAAGGCGGTAGCCCTATTGTCAACCCTTTTGTGTTTGTGATGTCGTTTGTATTTTTTATTACTTTTGCCTTTTCGTTTGTCTGTTTGCGTGTTTGTTTTTGTGTTTTGTGGTTGACTGTCGTCCTTGAATGCTGCTTCCCTGTCCGATATTTTCACCCTTCTTTGTCTATTTGGGCGCTGAAGACAGGATAATAGCGAGGATTGTGCGGATATAAAATCGATTCAAGCTAACCGGTGGGCCTTATTGCCTACTGACCGTTCCAGTCTTCACCACCCTTTCTGTTGTTTTTTGTCTCCTTCATTGTATTTTCAAGTCCTATTTTGCAGTACAGTGCGGGCCTACGATGCCATTGCGTTCGGACGCTGTGGTTTCTATAGGACCCTATATCTCATTATTGTTTGATATTTGTCGTAAATATTGTATTATCGCGCCCTTAATTGTTTATTATCATGTTACTCTAGCGTCTGCCAAGTCGCTGGGTATTTGCTTTCTGGCTTTCTGGGTTTTGTTTGTTTATATTCATATATACATGATCATCTTTGTACGATATTTATATTGCTTATTAATGCTGCCTACTTTGTTAGAGGATATAGCCTGGCGTGGATTTCATGACAATAGGCTAAGATGGGATTTGGTGCTCCCTATAATCTTGATTTAAACCCCCACCTGAACGTGCCAAGGTGATACCCAGTTGTTAAACAATGTTGTGTTTGTGGTGTCGCATGCTTTTGCTTCTTCCTTGTATTTGTCGTTTGTTTTGTAAGCGTGGTTTTCATTGACTGTGTTCTGTGAATACCGCATCCCCTGTTCGACTTGTATAGACAATTAGTTTTACTTAATTAGTATTTAACTTTTAAGCTGATATCTACAATAAATACGCTGTTTCAAGGTCATAGTACCAACAATAACGTGGCTTGGGAGAATGATAATGAAAATAATAAAAATACAAGAGAGACAACTACTGTTAGTGTATTTTCATACATCAGAATAGCAATAGAATAGCAAGTTGTTATTGAGACTCACTGAATCCATGTTCAGGAACTCCATCTCATTGAAAGGTGAGGTTTTTACGAAATTATAAGCTATTTTTTTCAGTAGAAAATATTAAGTGAATGATAATATTCAAAATTAATACGCAAGACAAGACAATCTGATTTTTCTGCCTTTTGATACGTTAAGAGTTAAAAACACAAACAATTTTAGAAAGTGTGTGTGTGTTTTTGTGTGTTTTTGTGTGTTTGTGTGTGCGTGTTTTTAATCTGACCGAAATTCTAAATTGTTATTTATGAAAAAGTAAAAATATTGTACTTTATTCATGTATACTATAAAGAAAGATAAAAATATCGGACAGGGAAAGCAGCATTCAAGGACGACAGTCAACCACAAAACACAAAAACAAACATGCAAACAGACAAACGAGAAGGCAAAAGTACAAAAAAAATGCAAACGACATTACAAACGCAAAAGGGTTAACAATAGGACTACCGCCTTGGAACGGTCAGTGGCAACAAAGGCCACTGCGGGGTGGGTAGGGGGGTTAAACCGGTGCTAGGGTGCTCCAAACCTCACACTTATCCTAATGTCATCCCATTAAAACAGGACAGTGTAAATAAAGAAATCCCCGCCAGGATCTAATCTCTAATTAACAAGGCAGCATCAATAGGCAATATAAGTAAAACACAAATAGGCTCGTGTATTTATAATGCAAAAAAACAATAGCCTAGATAGCCACAATGAAGTTACTCATTGACTTGGCAGAAGCCAGAGAGAGCAACAAGAGAATAAACCATTAAGGGCACGACAAGAAAGATCATAGACAAACATCAAACGCCACCGTCCCATTGGGTTTTATGTAGACGTCGTCATAGAGTCCAGAGCCTGTCCGGTCATCGTACAATTATAACCATTGTGTCTTGAAGCAAACTTAAATATCAACGTGTGTGCTTTAATGGTCGGACAAGAATGTGTTTCAATGTCACAAAATAAAAATAGAAAATCACACTTTTCACAATATCTAAAAAAAAAAGACAAGACAGAATCTGTTTCTACATGTTGGCATAATATAATAAAAGCTGCACTCTGACACATGATATAAAGAAAATGTAGTGTAAACGAACATTTTGGGGCCATATAAGTTAAATATTTATTTGTGAAATTCATAATGTTGGAAAAGTCCAAACAAACGGTCTTCTTGTAGCAGTGATCTCATTGCTCAACTTTATCGTGCTGCCACACAGGAATACCATGTCTTATACACATGTCATGATACCCCACCCAGTCACATTATACTAACACCGGGCCGACCAGTCTGGAACTTCCCCATATTTTTGCTGAATGTCATGCAAGGGAGCTACTTGGGCCATTTCTATGAAGTCTTAGATATGACCCGGTCGGCTCCCGTATGCGAGGCGAATATTGTACCACTAACTACAACGCGGGAGTATTTAAGAAAGGAGGAAACATAGCAAAAGGTAATCAGTTCACGAGACAGTAGATAGGCAGTCGAAAATACAATGGTAACAACTTTCAATACTCCCAGTGAATTATATAAATTTCTCAGTGAAATAAAATTGATAATCTCACTGTTTTAACTAGTGAACTTACAGTAAATAATGTTCACTGTTTTTGAAACTACTTTTGTCAGTAGTGGTTACCTCCATTCACAAAGTTGTTATTCTTACCTCCCTTCGCTGATAATTGTGTGCCGTGATAACTGTAGATTCATAGCTGTTTACATACACGTTGACCTTTATTTCACAGGTGGAAGCATCAAACAAAATTTATTTGTTTGTAGTTGGGGTTTTTTCAGTAGAAGGTTTAACTTTATTTTATCGACAGAGCTCCAACAATAATATTCGCACGAGTGGCGTACCAATGTCCTCTGTATATTTGTATTTTTTATTTGAGTTTGCGCATAATATTGATGCGTTTTCATGCCTTATCTTTCACATATCTTTCACATATTCAATGTTTGAATGACAGGAACAGCTTTTCGTCTGAGTGAGAGATTGGTTTGCGAGACTGATGCCAGGATGTTTATGAAAAGATACGTTGGATCAGTTTTGGGTGAAAGTCTGAAAGATAAGGTGGGTTTCTTTTACAAGATATTAACAAGCATTCAATTTTAGAAGCGTCGAATCCCACTGAGTTCTAATTGTCAAGGCAGAAAGTGTCGATTCTTACGGATGGAGGGAGGTATACACTACCGGTTCTACCTAGGAAAATGGCATGGTCTGTCTCTACCACAAAACAAATCGACCGTTATGTATGGCCTACCGTCATGTATGGCCTAACATGTGCTAACCGTTCTGCAAAACGCCATTTAAACAAACAGAAGCGTTGAAAGTAACCAGTTAACGTTTATTTAATCCCTAATTTTATTTAATTTTATCTTGTGATAAAAGGCATTGTTGAGAATTAGGGTTCTGTGTTTCTGGTTGAATTTACTTTTGACTTGTTTTGACTTGTTTAGGAGAGTTAAGATTCATTTTCATGGATAAACGTTTAGAAAATGAAGTAGAATTCATTTGGAATATGACAAACTAGGAAGAGTGTTATACTTCCAGAATGCCTAACCTTTATGCCATCAGTTTCCATTGGTGTGACTTAACCACTTAGCTATGCTGTGTTACCAAGAGGTTGGACAAATCGAACGCTTTTATGATTTCGACTATAGTTAAAGCCAGAATATCTTTATTGTTAACCTTAACGGAGATGAGATAAACTTTGTGTCAAGTGTTAGTGTATAATATATAACCTGCTTAAGCGTCAGCGCAGCGTATAAGGGATACAGCGTAATTAGTACACTGATATTTATTCGGTATAGTGTGTACATTTTAAAGGCACTAATCCGCCAAATAACTACAAAATCGTTTATCCAAACCCTGTCCAGATGTTCAGGTCGTATAATTATGTGTATGCGCCGATTAAATGTAACGTTTTATTGTTCTTAAAATAATCGTGATTGTATATGCGTAAAATGAATTATGAGTTGGTAACTCTTAATTCGACGTTCCAGTTTTGATGTTTGGCCTGGCTGTTTAAAGCCGTTTGTCTTGTGTCTATAGAGTTTGTATTCTCAAAATAGGTACATTATATATATATATATATATATATACCTTGTCGTCAGTACGTTTAGCAACGGTGTACATACATTTTGGCTGTTGTTGGCGGTATAGCTACTTTAATTGTATGCCATTGCTTTGAAGTGTTAATGTATAATGTATAACCTGCTTAAGCGTCAGCGCAGCGTATAAGGGATACAGCATTAGTAATTATTAGTAAACTGATATTTAGTCGGTATAGTGTGTAGATTTTAAAGTCACTAATCCGCCAAATAACTACAAAAAGTACGACAAAATCGTTTATCCAAACCCTGTCCAGGTGTTCAGGTCGTAAAATTATGTTGTTGGCGGGATACCGGTTGTATACTAAAGCGGCAGTTCGGCGTATAAGGGATACAGCGTAATTAGTACACTGATATGTATTCGGTATAGTGTATAAATTTTAGAGGCACTGATCCGCCAAATAACTGCAAATATTACACAACAAAATCGTTTATCCAAACCCTGTCCAGGTGTTCAGGTCATATAATAATGTATATGTGCCGATTACGTGTAACGTTTTATTCACGGGTTCTTAAAATAATCGTTATTGAATATGCGTAAAATGAATTATGAGTTGGTAACTCTTAATTCGACGTTCCAGTTTTGAGGTTTTGCCTGGCTGTTTAAAGCCGTTTATATTGTGTCTATAAAGTTTGTATTCTCAAAATAGGTAAATTATATATATATACCTTGTCGTCAGTACGTTTAGCAACGGTGTACATGAATTTTGGCTGTTGTTGGCGGTATATCTACTTTAATTGTATTTCATTGCTTTGAAGTGTTAGTGTATAATATATAACCTGCTTAAGCGTCAGCGCAGCGTATAAGGGATACAGCGTTAGTAAATATTAGTAAACTGATATTTAGTCGGTATAGTGTGTACATTTTAAAGGCACTAATCCGCCAAATAACTGCAAAAATTACGACAAAATCGTTTATCCAAACCCTGTCCAGGTGTTCAGGTCGTATAATTATGTGTATGCGCCGATTAAATGTAACGTTTTATTGTTCTTAAAATAATCGTGATTGCATATGAGTAAAATCAATTATGAGTTGGTAACTCTTAATTCGACGTTCCAGTTTTGGTGTTTGGCCTGGCTGTTTAAAGCCGTTTATCTTGTGTCTATAGAGTTTGTATTCTCAAAATATGTACATTATATATATATATATATATATATATATATATATATATATATATATATATAAGGGTGAGAAAATACATACATCTACAAAATACCTTTCAAAAAGCACTGGATCCCCGAGGGGATACGAAAATGTTGGAATAAATTAATAGATGGGGAAAAAAACATTTATACAGTGCTACAGTTTACAAAAACTCAAGCGCTTTCGGCTAACGCCTTCATCAGGAGTACACAAACACGAAAATAACAAATACGAAACAAAAAACACTAAAATACACGGCAGTTTAAATAAAACTCTTTGAGAAACAACTTATCGTTTGGCAGTGTTGCAGAAACTGTTTTCTTTGAATAGACACTCTGGAGCCAAATGTGATACTAATAAAAGAACATATCTGGTTGGATGAGGGAAGAACTGTACCCTGACATTTAGTTATGAAGAGAGAGTAAAAATGTGAAAAAGATAACTCAAGCCCTACCTCAAAAGCTTAAACCTAAAATCGATACTGCAGGATAAAGTATAAAGCAACTCCAAAGCTAGTTTTGACTAGCTTTTGAGTTGCTTTATACTTTATCCTGCAGTATCGATTTCACTAGCTTTGGAACTGCTTTATACTTTATCCTGCAGTATCGATTTTAGGTTTAAGTTTTTGAGGTAGGGCTTGTGTTATCTTTTTCACATTTTTACTCTCTCTTCATAACTAAATGTCAGGGTACAGTTCTTCCCTCATCCAACCAGATATGTTCTTTTATTAGTATCACATTTGGCTCCAGAGTGTCTATTTAAAAAAAACAGTTTCTGCAACACTGCCAAACGATAAGTTGTTTCTCAAAGAGTTTTATTTAAACTGCCGTGTATTTTAGTGTTTTTTGTTTCGTATTTGTTATTTTCGTGTTTGTGTACTCCTGATGAAGGCGTTAGCCGAAAGCGCTTGAGTTTTTGTAAACTGTAGCACTGTATAAATGTTTTTTTCCCCATCTATATATATATATATATATATACCTTGTCGTCAGTACGTTTAGAAACGGTGTACATATGTTGTAAATTTTGTCTGTTGTTGGCATGATAGTTACTTTAATCTTATGCCAAACGTAATTATCTCAGTTGTAACGCATCCGAGTACTTCAAGTGTTTCAGTTTACGTTTTAATATGCATAAGCTGCCTTTAAAGGCAAAAATCTCAAACTTGAAAAATGTCCCAATTCATGAAACACATGTCATACCAATCAAAATATGGTGTAAACACTGTGGTTTTCAGTAAAACTTAAATTCAACGTATATTCCGAATTAAAGCTAGCTTAAAAGTTTTTAATTAATCCCTGGAGCATAACTTAGGATAGCACATATTACAGTGCAGAAATAATTTCATTGTTAATAAGGGGTCAGAGTTAGGCTCATTGATTATGTGCTGACCCTTTAGAATAGAACATGTCATGATTTGTAGATGTTAAGTCGGAACCCTAGTATCCAGATAAAGCCTGTTACACCACCTTTAAAACTGAGCTGAATTCTGGTTTTACGGCGTCAGTCAATAGTTTTCAGCATTAACATGAGCAATTTTAATAAAATGTACAGCAATTATACATCATTAGAATAAGATATTAAAGCCAAAATGTTTTTTGATGGAACTTTTTCCATGTAAATTCCTTGTTGCTCGAACAGCAGAAAATTAAGAAATCTCAAAATAACTTCAGTTTGCCATACTATTTTGCTTTAAAACTTTCAGAGTGTCTTTATTTGTATGTATCCAACATATAAGTACCATTTTTGGATACAATTTCTAAAAGCAGAATTTTGCATTGAAAATGCCCTATCAAAACCATCTTTCGATGAAAGTTGTATCTCTCATCCGATTTTGAAAAGTAAGGTATTTATATTTACCAAAAAATTGTCTTTTTAGCGTTATATAATTTATTTAGGTACTAGTTGATTTTGTCTAAAAAGTCAAAAAAATATTCTTTGGCTGAAACAAGCGCCCAGAACAATAGTTAAATACATTCCACCAAGCGTTATGCAACACTCCACCCCCTAATTACGCTGTATATGCAACCACAGCCGTGTTAAACTTGTTGTGCATGAGAAAAAATGTACCAGTAGAGACAGCCGACGGAATACATAAGCAGCGTTTTGAATTAATGCTTGCATTTATATATAATATATACGTGTTTGTTCGAGCTTATCTTAATACATGAAGTTATGTGTGCGTCCTAACAAAGTTGAATTCATACTGCACATTTATTTTTCTCTGCTTTGGCCTCATTTGAATCGTTTTTACTGTTGTTTACAGAGTAAAGCACTTTCCGTGTTGTTATCCATGGCTTGTGGTTCACTGAAAATAGCGATTGTAGAAAACTCAATAGATGAATGGCAATTACGCATGGCTATAAACGAGAAACGGTCAGTGTCTGGGTTGCTAAGGTGATCTTGGACAGGTTGAGAAGTGCTTTTAATGAAAAATAAACATTCATCTGCATGACGATGTAATACTATAATGCAACCAAATTAGTTGTGCGTCCGGAGAGAGAGAGATATTGCCAAGAAAAACATGTTCTCTGACATAATTGGGATACAGAATGCACTGTTTCGATTAATTGTTTAATTTTAATTCATCTGAATGTATTTGGAACATTTAAATCTGAGTTTTTTAAATATAATTGAAATAGATATCGCAGGCGAAAGTAAAAATGTGGTGAATCAGTCCACGGCGTGGCACAATGCAGTAAGTGCTGTTATTCAACAGAAACGCTCTTGCATACATGATACATGAACCCACTTTTTAGGCGTAGGTACGACATACGCCTTGTCATCATCGTCTTTTTCAAAATGGCGACACACCCATTATAGTTGAACCCCATCTAGCGACTCGTTGTTAAGTACAGGTTTCGATTATTTCTATGTTGGTTTCCCGCAATACATTATCGGTACGAAGCAGTGTATCGTTTAAAATTGTTTTCAAATGAAGTCGTGTACGCCAAATAACCAGTTGCTCGCGTTGACTGACGCCACGCAGTTTTCGCGCACGCGTGCCGTGATTATCCGGTATAAAAAGAAGAAACATATTATTTAAAGCGATATCTGTAGTTTTAAAAAACTAGTTTTGATGTTGAAAATAAATACGATTAACTTCTGGTCCTACTCGATGCTAATACAATACAATACAAAAACATATATTTGACATACAGATAGAACATTCCGCGATGTCCCAGAGGTGAGCATAGCGGCTGTAAGTGCACATTTTTATTTCAATGCACGATATCAAGGGTTCGAATCCCGGTGCAAGTGAAAACATATTACTTGCCTTTTTTGTCTTGAACAAAACTTGTTTTATTGCAATAAACATTTTTGGGTCGGAAACGTGTGTGTGCAGCTCACCATGTCGAACATTAATCTTGTATATGTTTCCACGTTTCTGTAATTATTCTGATTTTCTTTTCTCTTTCCGGGGGCTGGCGCGGCTCAGTGAATAGCGCTTTGCACTTGTACTTTGAGACATGTATGATAAGTTTAATTAAAATATACTGTACAGCCCAATTTATTGGTTGTTTGTTAAGTGTTAAGCATAGTCTCTCGATTTTGTTTTCAATTAATAACTTCCTTTAAACTAAAGTGTATAGTCCCTCCGCCAATTAAACCAAAAGGATACCCTAATGGTATAGGATTACCCTAATGGTAAAGGAACAATACAGTCTGGACGTTCTATGACAGTAATACCAAACAAGTGTATCATAATGACAAAATGTGCACTACCATAATTATTTGCTGTATACTCATTTTCTCTGTACTGTTTGGTTTATTCTTTTATAAACAACGTTTTCTGCCGAGACTTGCTGCTGTGCATCAATTTTTCTTGTATTCTTGTACTGAATTACTAAAGTAAAGCCGAGTACCAAACAATTAAAAATAGATTGTTAATGTATTCCCCATTTACCAATGAGACAGATGAGCTAAAATTAACGACGACCGCGGTTAGAAAATGTTCTTCTTCACATAAATGGCATAACTTTGTTTCAGTAAAAACATAACTAAAAAACTGCAACGCACTCTGCTTCTTTCACGCCCCTTGAACATGACAAAAGATCTAGACAGTAAATCCTCTTCGACCAACCTACGCCACTCAGTACTTTCAGTACTTTGATTAGTTTTTTTTGTTTCTGTTGATTTTCTATATTGGAGAACGCAACTTCTTTAAATTGATATGTTTACAACGGTGTGTGGAAAACCATGAGATTTTGTGTCTCTCTGCATAAAAGCTGTAATGTCTCTTGGCATAAATCATTCATATGTACAACCAAGAAATGTAAAGGTGCAGTGACAGCTAAAATGCGATCATTTTAAGCGTATCCGTGTATAGTTTTTTGACCAGAATGCACTGTTTATAGATTATCATGCCGGTCTTTATTTATTTTTGATGGTGGCATTTTCAATGCAAAATAATGCTCCGTTAAATTCCGAAAAATAATTATTTTGGATCCAATCGAAGTTGTAGACAACTTGAAAGTTCTACCGCAACAAGTAAATCTTACTGACAGTATTGTTTTTTTTTTCTGCTGTCCCAGCAGCAAGGAGTTTGTATTTGGAAGCAAACTATTAAACTGTGTTTTGGACGGCTAAATATTTATTTCTCAACCAATTGTCTCAACCAATTGTCAAAACTATAATATTTGTATTTACCATTAAAAAATACAGTCCAATGATATACAATTAATGGGCATATTTTCAAAAGTGTTAGTGTTAAAAATAAACGCCTTTGGCTGAAACATTTTCCCAAACAATAAGTCCCCACACCCTTCATTTACAATATACCAGTCAAACTATGTGTACCGTTGCGAATGCAGCGTATTTACTTAAAAGACGACCCAATATGTAAACCATTAAATTCGTAAACAGTATATGCCTCGACTCTTTAATATATACTCGGTAAAAAAAGTTTTGGACCAGGGTATATAAAGTCATAGAAAAATAAAACTAGTGGGCAGAATTTAAGTATCTTTTTTTACTAACCAAGGTCTACCCTAACGGTTAATTTGGTACCAGAAACAATAAATTCCAAACAAGATTTGATTTTTAAAAAAGATCACGAACACACAAAGTGTCTGTAAAAAATGTTGCAAAGTCCATACAAAGTAACAGTTATTAATTTTTCGCAAACTTTCATTGTAAACGATAATTATTGTTGACTGTTGATTTATTGTGAATTTTCAACTGAGATAATAATGGTTATGGTTGAATGTCATGGTTTAGCGATCATTGTACGGGTTCTAACACTGCCATGGTCCAAAACTTTGTTTACAGAGTATATATATTACTTTGGTTTTGATAACTAAATAAAAAAACTGTCTTTATTTCAAGAGGATAACATATTTGGCTACAAGCCAGTCTAACATATGGTCCTCAGACAAAATAGAATATTTTTACAGTTTACACAAACATGATTAAAACAATCGTACTCAAATAATAAACTGAATAAAATATGCCTAGAAACTTCATGATCTTTTCTGAAGAGGTGATATTTTAAATACATTTATTAAGATTGATTCATGATATACAGTGATTGATATACTGTGACTGACGTAGGTAATACATTGGTAATCACTATAGATATAAAAATCGAACAGGAAAAGCAGCATTCAAGGACGACAGTCAACCACAAACACACACAGAACAAAGAACACATTTAAAGATGAATAAAAGGCCAAATAAGACATCACAAAGACATAAGGGTTGATAATAGGGCTACCGCCTTGGAACGGTCAGTGGCAAAAAAAGTTGTCAAATTGCATATATAACAATTCATTTAAACAACATAATAGCTACTGCTGTAAGATGATCGTAACAATTAATATTGATGGTATATTGAATATGCAAGTGATCTTGAGAAATATTTTCTGATTGAAGTAACATACCTAACAAAAAGGTTCAACTACAAATATGTTTCATTTTTTGCGAAACCGTCACTAGATACGTACGTGTACGCTATTAACAGCAACCAATATTAATATAAAAACAAGATTTAGATCTATATCAGCCAGCGCTTGTAAGCACATCCCCATTGTATGCTATTAATGAAAGTCCACATAGCTACTTCATCTTTTTTGAAATACCGGATTTATTTTCCCCGATATGTGTATATAGATCAAACATCAAAGATGTGTTCTATGTTTATTTACCATATAATGTTGGTTTAAGCCGAATACCAACTTTATCTTTTAACTTTATAATAATTTGTTTGTTTGTTTGTATGTGTTTTACGTCATTTTCAACACGTGTAAGGTTATATATGAAAGTCGAGTTTTTGTGGTGGAGGCAGACCACACACTTTTCCTGTGTAGAACCAGTACTGTACATCTCCCGCCATCCGTAAGAATCGACATTTCCTAACTTAAAAGTCGAGCCTCCAGTGGGATTCGAAGAACCAGCAGCGGTGAGAGGCGAAGGTTTACAACGCAACGTCGTTAACCATTCGCACACGGAGACGCTGAGCTTTATCATAAAGGAAAGTTAATAGAGCAATGAATTTTTTTTTTTGCTTTTCATTGTATTGATAAGAGACATTATCGCATGGTGCCCCTTCGATAGAAAATAAAATGTCTCACCTTCTCGAGTGCCATTTCAATAGTAATCTCGGCTTCCTCTCCCAGAGACCGGGACCCGCTATGCGGGACTAACAATCCGAGGGTCACTACCCGTCCGTGCGCACACCTGCTACATATCACAAGAGTGAATATAAACCACAAACAACAACGTTGTCCATTTCTAACTTTAATTCCAGTTTTAGTCCATTCTGTTTCCATTTCACGTGTTTGTCTAGACGATGAGCAGCGACATATTTTATAGTCCTTTGATTTGATCATTAAGCAAACCGACCAATCGATCAATAACTTCTAACCTCTTCGTATGGTTTCACACTGAATTTCCATTAATTCAGTTGGAATATAAATGATTGAGTCGAGTTCAAAATTGTACTAATATCTGCCATCACGCACTCGCAGAGGAAATGACTTTAAAATATCAATATAACCGAAGACAACGAGTGATACATTTATTTTCTACAGCGAATTTAAAAATGATCAAACCATTTTGTTAAATGTATGTTAATGTTGCAATTTCAATGCCGATATTATCTCCGTTAATATTTATTTTCTAATTTTCTCAAATTGATCACTAGAGTACTCAAATATCACCGTATAAATGACACCGTGCTTTCCTACAAAAGCCTCAAGTCGATTAAGACAGTAAGCTATAAATCGTGTGTGATCATAAAAACGACTTATTCAGAATCCAACACGATGTGTCTACTGATATTTCTCGTAACCAATTTTCTTTGTGTTTTTTTTCAGTTTTCTTAACATGGCCAACTT
Source organism: Cyrtodaria siliqua (assembly GCA_037043455.1). Classification (NCBI taxonomy): domain Eukaryota; kingdom Metazoa; phylum Mollusca; class Bivalvia; order Adapedonta; family Hiatellidae; genus Cyrtodaria; species Cyrtodaria siliqua. The sequence goes on along the minus strand of JAWPHD010007479.1, from coordinate 81,309 downwards.
GAATACTTGTAAAGATGAGACACAGTGACTGATGTATGATAATGGTATTGTCTTTTATAACAAAATAATTTTTTAAAAAAAGTATAATGTTACCGCCCGTGGGTTATCGATCTTCTATCAACACATAAAATGGCTTTATTGGAACTGAAATATACTAGTTCTAGAAAATGTCCAATTATCTGTATGTAACCTAATATTTAAATACATTTGCAATACTGATTAAATTAGTCAGGGCTACCGTTAACATCAGCTTCGTAAAACCTTTGCAAAATTGTATTATCGTAACCCTGAATTTCTTTCTAAACGTAATTTAAGAACTCTTCTGCGACAAGGACTAACACAAGCTGACTTCTATGGTGATGTGATTTACAAACTTCGTAAGATTCTTGGTCATGATCACTTTCATACTATCTTTGTTGAACTTGTTCTTTCCAACTATGGTTAATAATATTTATCCTAAAGAACTTCAGCTTAACAAAGCTAATATATCTAATAATAACGCTTCTTTTCTTGATTTAGATCTCTCGATTGAAAATGGTGAAATAATTAGCAAAATCTATGACAAGAGAGATGACTTTATTTTTGACATGGTTAATTATCCTCATTTGGATGGGGAAGTTCTCCGAGCAACTTCTTATGGGGTGTATGTGTCTCAACTTATTCGTTTTTCAAGAGCTTGTACTCGAGATGAGGTCTTTAATATTCGTAATCTTTGTATAACTAAAAAGCTACTCAATCAGGGTTACCGTTACCATAAACTTCGTAAAACCTTTGCAAAATTCTATTATCGTAACCCTGATCTTCTTTCCAAATATAAAAATAATTTAAGGACTCTTCTGCGACAAGGACTATCACAACCTGTCTTCTATGGTGATGTGATTTATAAACTTCTTAAGATTCTTGGTCATGATCACTTTCATACTATCTTTGTTAATCTTGTTAAAAAGTTTATCAAAAGAGGTTATGACCCTATAATTTTGCAACGTACTGCATGCTTGGTGGTGGACCCTTTTACAGTTCGCCACTATGATTTCCTCTTTAATTGTACGATGTCCGGACAGGCTGTGGACCCTACGATGACGCCTACCTTAAGCCTATTGGGACGGTGGCGTCTTATGTTTGTCTATGATCTTTCTTGTCGTGCCCTTAATGGTTTATTCTCTTGTTGCTCTGGCTTCTGCCAAGTCAGTGAGTACCTTCATTGTGGCTTTCTAGGCTATTGTACTTTTGTATTATATTTACACGAGCATATTTGTGTTTTACTTATATTGCCTATTGATGCTGCCTTGTTGGTTAGAGATTAGATCATGGCGGGGATTTCTGTATTTACACTGTCCTGTTTTAATGGGATGACAGTAGTGTTAGTGTGAGGTTTTGTGCACCCTAGAACCGGTTTAAACCCCCAGTGGCCTACTTTGCCACTGACCGTTCCAAGGCGGTAGCCCTATTGCAACCCTTTTGTGTTTGTGATGTCGTTTGAATTTATTATTACTTTTGCCTTCTTGTTTGTCTGTTTGCGTGTTTGTTTCTGTGTTTTGTGGTTGACTGTCCTCCTTGAATGCAACTTTCCCTGTCCGATCTTTTTATATTTCTTTGGTGCACCCTGGAACCGGTTTAAACCCCCAGTGACCTAGTTTGCCACTGACCGTTAAAAGGCGGTAGCCTTATTGTCAACCCCTTTGTGTTTGTGATGTCGTTTGCATTTATTATTAATTTTGCCTTCTTGTTTGTCTGTTTGCGTGTTTTGTGGTTGACTGTCATCCTTGAATGCTACTTTCTCTGTCCGATCTTTTTATATTTCTTGTTAACATGTTTATCAAATAGGTTATGAACCAATCATTTTGCAACGTACTGCATGCTTGGTGGTGGACAGATTTACAGTTCGCGATGACAGTGACACGATGTTTGTCTGCGTCTTATCTTGTCGTGCCCTCAATGGTTTATTCTCTTGTTGCTCTGGCTTCTCCCAAGTTATTGAGTACCTTCTTTGTGACTTTCTAGGCTATTTTTTTTTGTATTTTTATATACACGAGCATCTTTGTGTTTTACTTATATATTGCCTAATGCCGCCTTGTTGGTTAGAATAGTTCATGTTGGGGATTTCTTTATTTACACTGTCCCGTTTAATTGGGATGAAGTAGGGTATGTATGAGGTTTGGTACACCCTAGAACCTAGTTTAAATCCCCAGAGGCCTTTTTGCCACTGACCTTTCCAAGGCGGTAGCCCTACTGTCAACCTGTTTTGTGATTGTGACGTCATATGACTTTTTTATTATTATTATTGCCATACTTGTTTGTCTTTTTGCGTGTTTTGGGTTTACTGTGTTCTGTGAAAGCTGCATATCCTGTTCGACCTTTATCCTTAATTCTGCATAATTATTCGGGTTTAACAGTTAATCACTACATTCGTCTTCATTAAGTCAAACGATGTCTAAATTCCGCACGTTATAATTACATTTTCATAGACATAGCAGCTCAATGAGCTCGAGTATGGATATATGATACTTATTTTGTAATGAATAACATATTTAATTCAATTTCGAGCTGATACGACGTAATATTCCATGTTCGTGTGTGCGTAGCACGAGTGAATATGTGTTAAATTGTCTCTTTTCGAACTGCATACGCATCATGAAATAGACATTCTCAAAGTATTTTACAACACCACGACTCATTTCCATAGTAAGCTCATTTCCAAGGTAATGGTACAAGTTGAAACTTTAAAAATAGTTGCGCTTTATATTTATAAAAAGTAGTACCGGCATCATAAGGTAAACAAATAAACTCAATATCCCACGCTACAGAATATTAATTGTCCTCTCTGTTTCAATCCGCTATTTCATTGCTAATCATTAAATAAAGCCAAACATTTAAAATAAAATATTGAATTGACTTTAAAGTGTCGTGCGTAATACAATACGCAGTTTGTTAAAGGGACTGGAGGCGATATTGAATCATAATGGGTGTCCATCGAAATGCGAATACAACCATTATAATGTGATTCAGATTCATATACCCTAAACTACGACCAATTATCCGTACGGTTTAGTTATTGTTAATAGTTTGGTCTGGAAAACCAGACGACTCGGCTAGTTTGTTTTATAAATCATTATTCGCTGCCGCAACTTCTATGACAAACATAATATACTTAAAGTGCCATGTTGTACAATTATGATTAAAAATTAAACTTTACATATGTTATCATCGTAGCCCTGATATACTTTTAAAATATAAAAACAATCTAAAAACAATCTAAGAACTCTTTTCCTGTGAACTCTGTGATGGCGTCCACCTAAATCCTAGGAGGAATGGAAATGTTTGATAGTTTTCTTCGATATTGTATCATCGTGCCCTTAGTTGTTTATTATCTTGTTGGTCTAGCGTCGCTGGGTATTTGCTTTGTGGCTTACTGGGCTTTGTTTGTTTATATTCATATATACATGATCATCTTTGCCTATTAATGCTGTCTACTTTGTTAGAGGATATAACCTAGCGTGGATTTCATGGCAATAGGGTAAGACTGCGGTTCGGTGCAGTCTATAATCTTGATTTAAACCCCCACCCCAGCAGCCTTTTTACTACTGAGCGTGCCAAGGTGATACCCCTATTGTTGAACCCTTTTGGTGTCGCATACATTGCTTCCTCCTTGTAGTTATATTTTGTTTTGTCTGATGGTTTTGTCTGACTGTGTTCTGTGAATACTTCATCCCCTTTTCGACTTGTATACCCAATTAGTTTTACTTAATTAGTATTTAACTGTTCAGCTGATATTATCTACAATAAATACGCTGTTTCAAGGTCATAGTACCAACAATAACGTGGCTTGGGAGAAAGGTAATACTAATAATAAAAATACAAGAGAGACAACTACTGTCAGTGTATTTTCATACATCAGAACAACAATAGAATAGCAATTTGTTATTGAGACTCACTGAATCAATGTTCAGTAACTCCATCTCATTCAAAAGTGATTTTTTTACGAAGATAGGCGCTATTTCTTTTCAGCAGAAAGTATTAAGTGAATGTAAATATTCAAAATCAATACGCAAGACATGACCATCTGATGTTTCTATCATTTGATACGTTAAGAGTTAAAAAGACAAACAATTTTAGAAACTGTGTGTGTGCTTTTTTTGTGTGTGTTTTTCTAATCTGACCATAAGTTTAAATTGTTATTTATGAAAAAATAAAAATATGATACTGAATTCATGTAAGACTATAACCATTTTCTTGAAGCAAACTTAAATATCAACGTGTGTGCATCAATGATCGGACAAGAATGTGTTTCAATGACACAAAATGAAAATAGAAAATCAAACTTTTCAAAATATCTAAAAAAAACGACAAGTCAGGATCTATTTCTACATTTTGGCACAATTTAATAAAACCTGCACTCTGACACATGATATAACGAAAATGTAGTGTAAACGAAAATTTTCGGGCCATTTAAACTAAATATTTATTTGAGAAATTCATTTGTTCGAAAAGTCAAAACAAACGGTGTTCTTGCAGCAGTGATCTCATTGCTCAACTTTACAGTGCTGCCACAAAGGAATACCACGCCTTAGACACATGTCATAATACCCCACCCATTCACACCGGGCCGACCAGTCCTAGAACTACCCTTTTTTTTGCTGAATGTCATGCAAGGGAGCTACTTGGGCCATTTTTATGAAGTCTTAGATATGACCCGGTCGGCTCCCGTATGCGAGGCGAATGTTTTACCACTTAACTACGACGCGGGAGTATTTAAGAAAGGAGGAAACATAGCAAAAGGTAATCAGTTCCTGAGACAGTAGATTAGGCAGTCGAACATAAAATGGTGAGAACTTTCAATAATCCCACATCTACAAAGGGGAGATTCAACTTTATTTTATGTTTTCCAGCGAATTGTACAATTTGTTCAGTGAAATAAAATTCATAATCTCACTGTTTCAAATATTGAACTTACAATAAATAATATTTGTTTGTAGTATAGTTGGGGGGTTTTTTAGTAGAAGGTTTAACTTTATTTTATCGAGAGAGCTCCAACAATAATATTCGCACGAGTGGCGTACCAATGAATAAAACAAATATCCTCTGTATATTTGTATTTGCGCATACTATTGATGCGTTTTCATGCCTTATGTTTCACATATTTGTGTGAATGGCACGAACAGTCTTTCGAGTGAGTGAGAGATTGGTTTGCGAGACTGATGCCAAGATGTTTATAAAAAGATACGTTGGATCAGTTTTGATTTGAAATTAGAAGTGGTGAATGATAAGGGGGATTTCTTTTACAAGATATTAACAAGCATTCAATTTTAGAAGCGTCAAATCTCGCTGGGAGTTCAACTTGTCAAGGCAGAAAGTGTCGATTCTTACGGATTGAGGGAGGTATGCAGTACTGGTTCTACCCAGAAAAATGGGATGGTCTGTCTCTACCAAAAAACAAATCTACCGTTATGCCAACCGTCTTGTATGGCCTAACATGTGCTAACATTTCTGTAAAACACCATTTAAACAAACAGAAGCGTTGAAAGTAATCAGTTCGCATTTATATAATCCCTAATTTCATCTAATTTTATCTTGTGATAAAAGGCGAGAATTAGTGGTCTGTGTTTCTGGCTGAAATGACTTGTTTAGGGGAGTTAAGATTCATTTTCATGGCTGTATGATGAATAAAAGTTTTGAAAATGAAGTACAATTCATTTGGAATATGACAAACTAGGAAGAGCGTTTTAGTTCCAGATCTCCTAACCTTTATGCCATCAGCTTCCATAGGTGTGACTTAACCACAGAATGAATGAATGAATGAATGAATGAATGAATGAATGAACTGGATGAATGAATGAATGAATGAATGAATGAATGAATGAATGAATGAATGAATGGAATGAATGAATGAATGAATGAATGAATGAATGAATGAATGAATGAATGAATGAATGAATGGTGTTTCACGGCACTTTGACACATAAATAGGTCATCTTGTGCACAGATGAAGAAAAGAAGTAGTAGTTAAAAATAAAAGTACATATATAAAGATAAAACTATTTACAAATAAGGGATAATATGGCAGTAACCACTGATAGTAATAAATATCTTAATGTAACCATAGTGGTAGGTCCCTTTTTTATAACTAGCTATGCTGTTTTACTAATAGGTTGGACAAATCGGACGCTTTTTTTATTTCGACTATAGTTAAAGCCAGAATATCTTTATTGTTAACCTTAACGGAGATGAGATATACTTTGTGTCAAGTGTTAGTGTATAATATATAACCTGTTGTATGCTTAAGCGTCAGCACAGCGTATAAGGGATACATTAGTACACTGATATGTATTCGGTATAGTGTGTACATTTTAAAGGCATCCATTCGCCAAATAACAGCAAAAATTACTACAAAATCGTTTATCCAAACCCTGTCCAGGTGTTCAAGTCGTATAATTATGTGTATGCGCCGATTAAATGTAACGTTTTATTGTTCTTAAAATAATCGTGATTGCATATGAGTAAAATGAATTATGAGTTGGTAACTCTTAATTCGACGTTCCAGTATTGGTGTTTGGCCTGGCTGTTGAAAGCCGTTTATCTTGTGTCTATAGAGTTTGTATTCTCAAAATAGGTAAATTATAAATATATATACCTTGTCGTCAATACGTTTAAAAACGGTGTACAGATATTGTAAATTTTGACTGTTGTTGGCGGGATAGCTAATTTAACTTTATGCCATTGCTTTGAAAGCGTAATTCTCTAAGTTGTAACGCATCCGAATACTTCGTCAACTGTTTCAGTTTACGTTTTAGTAAGCATAATCTGCCTTTAAAGGAGTTATATCAGGATTTTTCCTCAAAAATCGCAAACTTGAAAAATGTCCCAATTCATGAAGCACATGTCATACCAATCAAAATATTGTGTAAACACTGTGGTTTTCAATTCTAAAACTTAAATTCAACGTATATTCCGAATTAAAGGTATAGTAGCTTAAACGTTTTTAATTAATCCCTTGAACATAACTTAGGATAGCACATATTACAGTGCAGAAATAATTTCATTGTTAATAAGGGGTCAGAGTTAGGCTCATTGATTATGTGCTGACCCTTTAGAATAGAACATGTCATGATTTGTAGATGTTAAGTCGGAACCCTAGTATCCAGATAAAGCCTGTTATATCACCTTTAAAGCTGAGCTGAATTCTGGTTTTACGGCGTCAGTCAATGTTTTTTCAGCATTAACATGAGCAGTTTTATTAAAATGTACATTAATTATACATCATTAGAATAAGATATTTAGGTGTAAATAAATACCCTAGTTTTGAAAATCGGTTGAGCAATAAATATTTTAAAGCCAAACATTTTTTTTGATGGAACTTTTTCCATGTAAATTCCTTGTTGCTGGAACAGCAGAAAATTAAGAAATCTCAGAATAACTTCAGTTTGCCATACTATTTTGCTTTAAAACGTTCAGAGTGTCTTTATTTACATGTATCCAACACATAAGAACCAATTTTGGATACAATTTCTAAAAGCAGAATTTTGCATTGAAAATGCACTATCAAAACCATATTTCGCGCGTGAAAGTTTTATCTCTCATCCAATTTTGAAAAGTAAGTTATTTATATTTACCATAAAAATTGTCTGTTTTAGCGATATACAATTTATTTAGGTACTAGTTGAATTTGTCTAAAAAGTCCAAAAAAAGCTTTGGCTGAAACAAGCGCCCCGAACAATAGTTAAATACATTCCACCAAGCGTTATGCAACACTCCACTCCCTAAATACTAGCATACGCTGTATATGCAACCACAGCCGTGTTAAACTTGTTGTGCGTGAGAAAAAAATGTACCAGTAGAGACAGCCGACGGAATACATTAGCAGCGTTTTGAATTAATGCTTGCATTTATATATAATATATACGTGTTTGTACGAGCTTATCTTAATACATGAAGTTATTTGTGCGTCCTAACAAAGTTGAATTCATTCTGCACATTTATTTTTCTCTACTTTGGCCTCATTTGAATCGTATTTATTGTTGTTTACAGAGTAGGGCACTTTCCGTGTTGTTATCCATGGCTTGTGGTTCACTGAAAATAGCGATTGTAGCAAAACTCAATAGCTGGATGGCAATTACGCATGGCTATATATATATGTATTTTGGGGGTTCTGCTGTAATTATTTTTTTTAGCCTTTTCGAAATATGAAATGGTACCTACTTACTCAAGTTTGATTGTTTTAAATCTGAAAAACAAGTATGTACAAGAAATAAAAAAACTCAAATATGAAAATTCAAAATGGTACCTACTTACTCAATTTTTTTTTTTAATTTCTGAATTCCTAGTTGTACAGAAAGTAAACCTTTTAGAATGGGGGTAGTGAAGATTGCAAGTTTAATTTTGTTTTATAGTTATCAAAATTATATTCAAATCAACAATTTTCCGACCTTGAATACAAAGGTGGTGGATCATACTCATACACATTACTAAAACAATTTATCACACACTTTTTAGACTTTTTTGTAAGGTTGCCATTGCTTCCTTTCTTCCCTGCTCCACTAGTTCTTTTTTTTGAACTTCACTAATTTCAAGTTTCTTTTGTTTGATATCCTGTTTCAAATTATAGTATCTTTCTAGTTCATCCAGAACCATCTTGAACTCTTGTTCTGATATCTGTGCATCACTTAACGCTTTTGATATTAACTGCTTTATACTATTTAACTTAGACTCTGCTAAAGTTTTTATTTCATGATGTTTTTGAGCTTTTGCATTAAGCTTGCGTCTGATAAAATTAATACAAACACCTGTAGCTCCACATATTATTGCTGCTATTTCCAAAGGTAATACGACTGGAACAACAAATCCAATCCCAGCCATAATAACACCTGCAGATATCAAGGTAGTGTCAATTCTATCTGTGATATTAATACCACGTTTATATTTTTTATAAAGAGACTTGCGTGTGTCTCGCTCTGTAATTAACTTTTTTTCAATCTCAGAAATCTTTTGTAATCTATAATTTTGTCCGTCTTCCACTGGCAACTCTGGATATATACTTGGTGCTGTTGGTTGCTTCATTTTTTTTATTATTAAAAAAAAAATTAATTCAATTAATAATGACACCACCGTATTTATAGCGGTAGCGTTGGCAGTTTTGCATACAAAGTTAATAACAGAACCAGCACCAAATTTCTAAAGGACTATCAAAGTTATCATGATTGCGTGGGATGATGTGAAGCGTTATGCCATAATTTGGTTGTTCAACACCATTAACAGAAACTATTACAGATACGTCACCAACTAATCGTTCACTTGCTAAACCTATTCCCATAATACGACCACGGCGTGTCATTACATGCCCCACATTTGTTTCTGCTCCACCGTTACCAAATGAGAGTATTCTATTCAATACAAGTGGGCCCTTAGCCTCTGCAAATATTGTTATAATTCCATATTTAAGATTATCAACTCTATCTTTCAAATGATTAAACTGGTTAACAAAAGGCGCAACTCGCCTATATAAATCTTGAACATTATTTATTAAAGCCTCTAAGTCTTTTGTTTTTTTTAGGTCTTGTTGGTCCAAATATACTCATTGTTTTTGTTTTTTATAAAAATATATTTTTTAAATAAATTCTAAAACACAACTCATAGGCAAACCGTGATTATCTATTTTGTTGCCATACTCATCTCTGACTTCTATTGTCAATTCAGTAATTGCATCATTTGTAAGACAGCGATATTCAGGATAAAAACGTGTATATACAATATCCCCAAACTGCTTATTTACTACAGGTACAACCCCTATAATAGTGCTTGGTGCACCATTGAAATAATTACTACTTGTATTAACTTGTTTCAAATGAACATATAGCTGTTTATAAGGAGCTAAATCAATTGGGTGATCTCCAATATGAGTACCTTTCAACCATTTTCTGTCCTTGAATCCCAGCATATTTGAAAGACCGCTTGATAATCGTGTCTCTATTGGCGTATCTAAAAATGCTACAGCAATTTGCGCATAAACGGTTATGGTAATATTTTCATTTGCTAATTTAAAATGTTCTGCCAACTCTTCAAAGTTATAGAGTCCGCCTGGTATATGATGCGTTTTATCTGGGTTTCTTGTCTTTATGACTTCATGATCTACATTAAACCAACCAATAGTATATGTAAAACTTTTTAACCCAACGCGCTTAGTTCCATCTCTATTATCGATATACTGTTGTAAGTTAATAGAGTTGTCTATGTTTGAAATTGTATGAAACATTTTTTTTAATATTTATAAAAACACAAATAAAAATGATTTCTAAAGAATTCAAATATAATCCAGATGCTCACTATTCAAATACTTTTATCAAAAAAGTGTTAGATATAATAAATCAAAACATAGTCATTACATCAAACGGTAAAGGCTTTAAAGCATCATTTCCCAATGTCTTTGAAAAATACAAACTCCCATACGTCAAATCAGATGCTAGTCCAAAGCTGGGGAACTGATTGGATGTCATTTTGGCAGAACCAGTTGAATTTTGCGATTTGGTGTGCGACAACTGGATGTGGCATTGATTTTAACAATCATCTAAAAGCTGATGATTTGGTTGGTTTGTTATTTCGATTTCATGTCTATTACCAAGTCAGAAGAATATTATTTCAGATGAGTGTAGCAATGCCGCAAGACTCAAATTGGAATGCGTTTAATAACACATATAACCGAAACGCATACGAGAGAATATGCAAGGAGTTTAATGTTGACTTAAATTCAGACTGGAGACAGAAACAAAGCTATAATGATGGTCTAGGAACAATTTATAATTACTGGACAAATATTGGTTATCATCCTTTGATAAATACTGTATACGACAACAAAACGATGAGTTTTACAGTTTATGAGAGTGATAAAACATATCACATTGATTACATTGCACAAGGATCTGAGGCTGACAACAGCTGGTCTACTTTTATACTAGATAATTCATCTGGTTTTACAAGAGCTGGAGTAGAAAGAATCAATGATAGCATAAGAACATACTGTTGGGCAATTCTTGGCTCGCAATCACAAACAAGAACAGATATACTTGGAACTGGAACGGCATTTGATGCACAGAAACAATTTCTGGCAAATGTAGAGGACGCAATAAATAGCCCCATCGACTTGCCCAGTCAAATTTCAAAATATGAAAACACTCTAAAATATGCGAGAAGTAAAGTAAATTGTGTCTATGAAAGTGGATTGTACATGTCTCCGAGTGACATGGAATTAAGAATCGGAATAATACAAGACTACAATAATGAAATTGTAATAGCAACCGACGCGCAAGCATTAGGATTGAATAATGATGTAAATATAAAACCATTACCACCAAAGAGTGTTCAGCCTTTTCAAGGCATAGCTTACCAAGGTGTTGGTAAAGCAAACATGCTAAAACATAGAGTTGGCGCGGGAGATGCTTCCTCGGACACTGAGGATGAAGCTGTAGCAGCAGCTTATGGAAATAGATTTTTCCTTTTACAACCCAAAGATTGAAAAGGTTGAAATGACAATAGAGGGTGTACCAAATCAGTTGTATAGTCAGGGCATGAAGGCATATCAACATTGGGATGAAATCAACAAATATCAAAAAGAAACAAAGAGACAGAAATAGTAGCGAGGGACTTAAACTTTACCAATGTTTCTCTTGACACTTATCTGACAAAATCATATGCTTTGTGGCTTGACCTTAGAACATGTGATGACAATTTATTATATGGCAGTGGAAGAAAAATAGAAAACGGCAGTGAAGGCATAACGATACTAATAAATAAAAAAGCAGATGCAGATCAACCTTTAAATATTTATCTATATATAATACAAGACGCGCAAATCAATTTCGAAGATGGAAGATTCAAAGAAGTACGATACTAGTTTGCACAAACAAAAATATCCTAAATATCCCCACAGTGCCATTATCTGTGGTCAGACAGGCTGCGGTAATACAGAGTTTGTTCTTGACATACTTGAAAAAGAGTATGTTGGAGTTTTTGAACATATAATTATATTGTGTCCAACCATAGAGTGGAACGAGGCTTATATAAATAGATCCTAGATAGGAGATGTAAGACACCCAAAAGATAAAAAAATAATAATTGTCAATCCTGTTAGCAACGGCAAAGAAATGCTACAAGAACTGTTGCGTTTATTTTTTAATAAATATGCTGGCAAGCCCACATTATACATCATTGATGATTGCTCAGCCACAAAAGAATTAACAAAGAAAAACGATATGTTATCAGAGTTGGCATTCTCTGGTCGCCACGCCAAACAATCAGTGTGGGTCATTTCACAGAGATATAATTCTGTATTGAAAGATTTAAGAGAGCAAGCAAAATGGTTGTGTATGTTTTACACCAAAGACAGAGATAGTTATGAAAATTGTTTGAGAGAGAATGATGTTATTCCGACGCTGGAAGAGAGAACCAGAATAAGAAAAGCTTAAGCAAAGACTAAATATTCAAAGTTAATATTGAGGACTGACCAACCAACTGGTTATTGGGTTGAATAATTTTTTCAAATTTGGAAAATAAAATACTAAATCCAGCCGCTCCAGCCCCAGAACGCGCCAACCAATGCACCAACCAATACCGGTAAAACAGCACTATTCATGTTTTTCTTTTTACGTTGTATCGGGGCTTGTAAAACATACCTTCTTGGCTCACATATAAAATATTCTACGCCATCCTTTGTCACAGAAATTACAGGCGTTTTCTGTGCACCTGCGCACGCTTGTACAAAATCACTTCCTAAAACACATATACAACATTTTACGTCATCCTTCGTCATATTTTCCTGTGCTATTTTATTTTTGTCATAATCACTAATCTCACCGTCTGTTATTTTCAAATCCATTTTTTCTTATATAATATTTTTTTATTATTACAAAATATATTTATTTCATAATATCCGCAGGTATAATACCGTCAAATAATTCCTTTTTTTACAACTGTTGCTAATAGTAATACTAACAGCAAAGTAGCAATGTTAATAGCAATACTGACATGAATATATATAGTAATGCTAATAGCATTGCTCATAGCAAAGTAGCAATGTTAATAGCAATGCTTGCAGCAAATTAATAATGTTAATAAAAAAATAGCAATGTTAATAACAATGCTATTAACAATACTAACAATTACTAGTTGCATGAATATCGCAGCTGGTTGTTTTGTATTTTATATTTATTTCAAGATAAAAAATAAGATTAATAATACAAAAATGAATGCGGAAGAACTATTACAAGATATATCGGAAGGTTTCACGGAACGTGATGAATCAAAGCAACAAGAAACAAAAAAAGAAAGATTATCAGCCATAGTGGCTGGCGGTGGTAGTCGTCAATATTTGGGTAAAGACATACAACTCACAAATATAGATAGCATGCCCCCGGATGAAATTAACAAACTTTACTGCAGATATGAAGCACAGCTTGGGGCAAGTATGACCAAGACTTTAGGCAATTCTTTTATTAACTTGTATGTGATGGGAGTATCAAAATATTTTAATGTAACCAATCCACCAAAACTGATAGAAGATTTGGAGGAAGACCCATTTATTAATCATGCTTTGACAAGTGCTTGTTGTGAGTTGTATTACAGGTATGGGATGTGCTTAGCACCATTTACAGCAATACTGACAACTGTTAGACATATTAATTTTCATAATAATAAAAATATAGATAATATAAATAATGGAGAACCAAGAGAGTGAACAACAAAAAGTAAAAAATCCAAAAAGAATAGAAGCTGGGAAAAAAGGAGCAGCGGCAAGAAAGGCAAAGCGTCAGGATGCACAAAATGCTGCAAATCAAGACGCTGCAGAGCAAGATGAAACAACAAAAATAACAATAGATAAAGAAGAACCAGAAATCAAAATAAACGTATACAAAAATTATATTCCACCGTGTCTGGTTTTATTAGTAGGCTTCGCTGGGTTGGGTTTGTATATTTATAACAAGAAATCTGCTACGCAACCTGTGCAACCTGTGGCTGTTCATGTTGCACCAAAAGACCCGTTTGATTGTTTTTAATAATTTATTTAAAAAAATAATATAAAAATAATATAAATAAAATGGCAACAAGTATTGACAGAAAACAAATTGTAAATATGGTGTATCACGCTGGGGTGGAAACACTTCTAACTGTTGGATATTCTGAGATTGGCAGAAAACTATTAAGAAAACCAGCTCCTAAAGTGGATTTTAATATGACAGATTTTGGGATGCTGTCCGTGGATATAATGTTATCAATGGCTACAAAGGATATGTTGATTAAGCAAGGTATTATTCCTGCGGATATTATGAAATAATTAAAAAAAAAAAATATAAAAAAAATGGCAAGTGCAGTAGCAATGATGATAGGTGGCGCATTAAAAAACGCATTGGCGTTTAGCGGTTCAAATTATTTCTTTTCAAAAATGGGAAGTCATTCAGATGAAGAAAGACAAAGGCGTGACAAAGCCGTAGAACAATTAAATGCAGCACAAGCGGCTTGGAATAAAAAAAGAACAGAGAGATTAGATTTTATTAATAAGCAACTGCAAAAAGAGCATCATGCAGAGCAGACTTTTGAAAATGTAGACCAGGCCATGAAACAGTATTATTATACAACTGGCAAACATTTGCTTTTGGAACCGGAGCCCAAGTTGAGTGATTTCTATACACCATCTTCGGATCAACAGAATAGAGAAATTACGTTTATTGTGGTGGGCATGGCTGCAACTGGATTTGTGGCGTATAAATTAATTTCATAAAAAAAAAAATAGTTTAAAACTATAATTACTTTGAAATGACTAAGTTATATGTTTACTTTGGAAAGACTAAGTCATATGCATGATAGCTATTTATTATTATTTTTTTTTATTTTTTTTTTTAGTTTAAAACTATAAGTACTTTAAAATGACTAAGTTATATGTTTACTTTGGAAAGACTAAGTCATATGCATGATAGCTATTTTTTTGTTGTTTTTACATGGTTTCAATCCAAGTGGTCGAATATAATATGGTGGTTTAGCACTCTCCTCTATTTTATCTTTGAGATGACCAGGCGCCCATACTTCATCGTTATCTAATAATGTCAATACCATGGATGGACCATATTGAGTATCCACTATTTTTGTATCTGTAATAGTATATATTTTATTTATTTCCAAGTCTGTCCATTTCTTTGTGCTATATTGATTTTGCTCTTCAAGCAGTTCATCAAATTGTGCAGTTGTGATATCCATTTTTCCTTTATAGTTATATAAATTTTAATCTTTAGTAAAAAAAAAAACAATGGAAAAGATTTATTACAGCCCAAAAGGATTTTGGAGAGGTTACTCAGCAGTTAAAAAATTAGCAAAAGAGGCTGGTGTCAGTGAAAAACAGGCATTAGAATTTTTAAAGAAACAAGCTGTGTGGCAGATTTATTTACCCGCGCCAAAGAAAATAATTAGACCCAGGTTTGATGTTTCTGCTAAGAATGGAGTGCATCAAGCTGATTTGTTATTTCTGCCGCATGATACTTTTGGCTTTGGTCGTGGCCGCAAGACATATAAATATGCATTGACTGTGGTTGATATTGCAAGTAGATACAAAGAAGCAGAGCCACTGACTTCCAAGGATAGTAAAGAAGTTGCCAAAGCATTTGAGAAAATATACAGTCGGCATTTGAAATATTCAAAATTATTACAAGTGGATCCAGGCAGAGAATTTATGGGTGCAGTATCGCAGTTGAAGGCAAAACATAAAGTAAATATCAGACGGGGCAGAACAAAAATACACAGAGACCAAGCTTTAGTGGAAAGATTTAACAGAACATTAGCTGAAAGATTGTTTGGCTATCAGTATGCTAAGGAAATAGATTCACAAAAACGCAACAGAGAATGGGTAAAGAGATTACCAGAAGTTGTTAAAGCAATAAACAAGACAAAAAAGCCCCCTCTTGTTGAAACAAAAACATTAAAAGATGATCCTATCTGTATGAATGCAAGTGTAAGATATTTATATCAACCCGGGGAACAAGAAGGTGGAAGACGCAGAGCAACTGATCCAATGTGGAGTGTAGATATTCACAAGATTAAAAGTTATATGGTGACGCAAGGTATAAGAGTATATTATTTGAAAGCACCAGCGCCTCAAAGAGGATTTGTCAAAGAAGAACTACTTATTGTTCCTGCTGATACCCAAATTCATAAGTTTTTATAGAAACCATATGCATCAGTTGTAATTCCATCTTCTTGGATGTGTCTTTTAGTGTAAAATGGTGACAGTGTTACTTTGTTTACTGTTATGCCGTATATTTGATGCTTCATCGTGCGTATCATATTCATCTCATGGGTGTATTTTTTCTTGTTAAACAATGCATCCTTGTAGTTTTCAAAGTTTATATTTTTTTCGATTACGTATGTTTTTACTCCTTTTGCTTTTTTGATAAGTTGTTCATCCGCTCTCAAAATAGAATATAGCTTGGGTCTTAATCCAACATACTCAGCTATAGCAACACCAGCACATTCGTCTTTCATTTTACCCAATACTTTTTTGTTTGTATCATCATGCATTGGGTGATTTTGAGGATAATCACTCAAGTCATACTCATCTTTCATTTCAGCCATGTCTTTGTACACATCTTCTGTTTTGATTTCTACCAGCAAGCTGTCAGTGTCTGTGTATAATAAAGTACATTTATCTCCGTACTTTTTCTTTAGAGTATTATAGTACCAGTCATACATCATGTACTTTGATAAATCCAATACTGACATTCCAACATAGATTGGTTTGTTTAATGTTAATTTCGTTTTGTTTACATGTATTGCTGACAATTCATCTGAAAATGTTATACGCCTGTTAAAGTTTGGTTTGGCTAGTATTTTTCTTATTTTTTCATTTTCGGAGCCGTCAGTTCTGACTAGTTTTATATCAGTCCGCTTGCGTAGATTTTCCATTGTCTTGCCAAATACTGAGTTATTCATAAGTTTGTGAAAATCTTTTGCAAATTGTCATTTAGCTTTTTTTCTAAGTTCTGTGTTTAGGTTTATGTATGATGCCATCCATGGTTTTTCATTAAATTCTAATACTCTGTGTATTTTCTTTAGTTTCATGCCCAAAGATAAATACAGTTCCAGGGTTTTGTGATGTATCACTTATTTTTCTTTGTCCATAAGATTTGGGACTAGTTGTTCTGTATTTATCATGCTATTATTTTCTAACAGATCTGTCTGGTATTTAGACAACCATTCTTTTTTCACTGCTAATCTTTCCGGCGCGAGTGGATAGTCATTGTGAGCTTCATGGAGTTCTTTGGGATATTCCAAATCCACTTCTGCAAAATATCCTTTTCCTTCTTTTGGCTCTGGCAACTTTCCTGATTCCACCCACTTAAAGCTAGAATATGGAAGTGGCTGACTCATTGCCCATCCATATAAGTTATTAGCATCATAATCCGTTAAGTAGCTGTTTTCCTTGTCAGGGTTATAATCAGCTACATATGGATTGTTTGCTTTGGCATATCTTTTTGATACCATACTTATGCCACCTATCCTTTTTCTACAAACAAGTGCATGTCAATGTCTGTAAAAAGTTCTAATTCTATTTTTGAATATTTAAGTAAAGCATCCCAAGATAATACAGGTGCTGTGTAGTAATGCAAGGGATCGAGTTTATGCATGTTTTTCTAAAAGTTTGAAATACATCTGCTAACAAAGTTACATCCATTTTTAGATATAAATCATGATAGTCTCCAAGAGTTTTACAGTCAAACTCTTTCCATATTTTTGAGCGTATTCGTAATCTTCTTGGGTAATACCTTCACCTCTTAATGTACTGTAAAATGTTTCTATGGGTGGTAATTGCGTTTCCTCAAATCTTTCCGTACTGTCCATATATTCGTATGGATAAACACCTTTTCGTAAAAGTAAATCTGTTTGTTCTCCAAACTGATTTTTGGTAATTTTAAAATCAGATTTGTCTGTTGCTTTAACCAATTTTTCCAGAGACGAAGCCATAAATTGGAAACTGTCTAAAAATCTAAGCTGGCCGACACTAAATGATATGTATTTTTCAGCATTATTTGGGATGCATGTTATATTACCTTTCATTTTATGTATTTTTTGCATAATCAAATGACTATCATATCCTTTGAGGTTATGAAATACAACAGGGATGATTGTTTTATTTGGTTTTATTTTCAGTTTCAGGTTACAGTTGTTGTGTGCTGCGCCTCTGTATTCACCTGTAAAATGACAGTGGTCTCTTACTTTGCCGTTTTTACCAGATTTTCTGCCTATTTCATTTTCGCATATCCAACAGTGTGTTGCTTTTTCGTAATCTTCCTCATTTTGTTGTGTCATGATTAATGGTTCTGGGTGAGCAAATTTTTTATTAATTTTGCTCTTCTCACGTTCCAGGCAATTTAAAAATACTTCAACAGCATCTTCATCTCTGTAAATAACAGGTTCTTCAGCTTTGCCATCATATCTAACAACTGTGTATCCAAAAGCACAAGCTTCGTGTACATTTTGAATTTCAGATTTCTTTCAAAATTTGATTGGTTGCGGTTTGATTATACTCTCAAAATTAGCATATATTGCATAAGGCACAGGCATCTGATTTTGATGATTTTTAAATTTTACAGTATTTTTACCTTCTTTCGGCATTTCTATTCTGCAAGCATTTTTGTTATTACCCTCACAGTCTTCTTTGTGTTTGGCAAGTAGTCCTTTTCCAGAATAGCCGTGAAGGCAACGATCGCAGAAGTAAGTTTGACCTTCATGTTTGTTTTGGTCATAGAGCAATAGTGATATTTTGTTATTTTTGTTGGTTTGTCGGGATAATCATCAGGGTCATAGTTGTCATTTATGATTCCTTCTTCATTATTTGGATCATCCTCTGAATCATGTTTTTCAACCTCAATGTCTTCAGATATTAAGAGCAGATGAATTCGCTCGATATCTTGTGGTTGTTCTGATATTTTATATGGGAAAACAGTTACCTTTTTATTTTTTCCTGTTGTGATATATCCATAAACATTGAAAGCAAGGTTGTTTTGTTTTTCTACTTTGGAAATTTGAGAATTTGGAGTGGGAAAGTCAATACCATCCATATTCAACTTACCAATGTGCTTTTTATAACTAGATATCCTATTTGGATTATTTTTATCAGGCCACAAAGCAGACATCAATGCCACTTCCAAGCACTTATTATCTTCATTCTTTACATTGATTATTGCTTTCTTATTAGCTACTGCTTTAGACAAAGGAATATATGAAGAACCTTTCAATGGTTCATATTTTTCAATATTCAAGTAAAACTTAACACAGTGATCAATCTTCAATCCTGATGCTGTGTTTGTAAATCTGTCAAGGCTCTCTTGTATATATGCAGATGATTCATCGTAAAACTCATTTATTTTTTCAGAGTTTGAGATTGCATTTTGTTCGCTGTGTAATACTGCTGTGGTGTATTTTTTGGTAGCACCATCATCTTTGAATAGATTTACAGTGAGACCTAATTGAAACTTTATTCCATTCGTCTCTGTCAGCTCTTTGCTTATTTGGTTTGTGATAATGGATTTTTTATCACGAAATAGTTTTTGAGGGTCTTTGTATTTTTCGGCAGATATCTCGTATGCTTTGAAATAGTCACATATTGGATTGTCAACCAGTTTTAATTCTGGGATACTTTCTTTAGATTTTCTATCATTAAACTCTTTCAGTTCATTTATAACATTGTCTCGTAATTTAGCATATTTCTGCTTTTGTCCATTTATAACATTTTCTTGTAATTTATCATATTTCTGCTTTTCTCGTTTACGTTGTTTTTTAGCACGTCGTCTCTTGAGTAAATTTTCTAATGTTTGAGATTTAACCTCTTTTGGAGTTTCCTTTGGAACTTCTTTAAGAGGTTTTAATGCATTTATACCGTTAGATAGTGTTTGCTTATCTATAACACCTGTTTTAAACAGGAGTATTAATTCGTTTATAGTCTCCTCGTTTTCCATTTCCTTTATTTGTTATATATTAGAAATACATTTTCTTAAATATAAAATATTTATATACAAAAAAGACAATGGAAATCAATGTTTGTAAATTTCTTAAAATTGGATTACATAATCCATGTGAAAATAAGCCAACAAAAGATTCTAATTATTGCAGTTTGCATAAATATAGATTAAAAACAAGTCATGCATTACCGTGTCTAAAATGTAAAAAAGGCACTTCTGCAAAATATCAAGTGTGTGTTGGTTGTGGTGCTCATTCGATTAGAAAAGAACATGAATACTGGAGGTTAAAGTCGTACAACGCTGAGTGTCTCCGATTTTAAACTTGCAATCTTCACTACCCCTATTCTAAAAGGTTTACTTTCTGTACAACTAGGAATTAAGAAATTTAAAAAAAAAACTTGAGTAAGTAGGTACCATTTGATAACTATAAAAAAAATAAACTTGCAATCTTCACTACCCCTATTCTAAAAGGTTTACTTTCTGTACAACTAGGAATTCAGAAATTAACAAAAAAAACTTGAGTAAGTAGGTACCATTTTGAATTTTCATATTTGAGGTTTTTTATTTCTTGTACATACTTGTTTTTCAGATTTAAAAAAATCAAACTTGAGTAAGTAGGTACCATTTCATATTTCGAAAAGGCTAAAAAAATAATTACCGCAGAACCCCCAAAATACATATATATGCTATAAACGAGAAACGGTCAGTGTCTGGGTTGCTAAGGTAATCTTGGACAGGTTGGGAAGTGCTTTTAGTGAAAAATAAACATTCATCTGCATGACGGTGTAATACTATAATGCCACCAAATGAGTTGTGCGTTCTGAGAGAGAGAGATATTGCCAAGAAAAACATGTTCTCTGACAAAATTGGGATACAGAATGCACTGTTTCGATCAATTGTTTAATTTTAATTCATCTGAATGTATTTGGAACATTTAAATCTGAGTTTTTTAAATATAATTGAAATAGATATCGCAGGCGAAAGTAGAAATGTGGTTATTCAGTCCACGGCGTGGCACAATACAGTAAGTGCCGTTATTCAACGGAAGCGCTCTTGCATACATGATATATGAATCCACTTTTTAGGCGTAGGTACTGTTGCCATCATCGTCTTTTTCAGAATAGCGACACCCCATTATAGTTGAACCCCATCTTGCGACACGTTTGAGATAGTGTTGTTAAGTACAGGTTTCGATTATTTCTATGTTGGTTTCCCGCAATACATTATCGGTATAAAGCAGTGTATCGTTTAAAATTGTTTTCAAATGAAGTCGTGTACGCCAACTAATCAGTTGCTCGCGTTGACTGACGCCACGCAGTTTTCGCGCACGCGTGCCGTGCTTATCCGGTATAAAAATACGAAACATATTATTTAAAGCGATATCTGTAGTTTTAAAACACTAGTTTTGATGTTGAAAATAAATACGATTTACTTCTGGTCCTACTCGATGCAAATACAATACAATACAAAAACATATATTTGACATACAGATAGAACATTCCACGATGGCCCAGCGGTTAGCATAGCGGCCGTAAGTGCACATTTTTATTTCAATGCACGATATCAAGGGATCGATTCCCGGTGCAAGCGAAAACATATTTCTTCCCTTTTTTTTCTTGAAAAAAACTTGTTTTATATTATTGCAATAAACATTTTTGGGTCGGAAACGTGTGTGTGTGCAGCTCACCATGTCGAACATTAATCCACGTTTCTCAAATTATTCTGATTTTCTTTTCTCTTTCCGGGGGCTGGCGCGGCTCAGTGAATAACGCTTTGGACTTGTACTTTAAGACATGTATGATAAAAAAAGAGTATGATAATGGACCTTTGGAAACGGCCGAGCACGACACATACGAAATATTGCAGTTTCGGTTTGATTGAGACTGTTCATGAGCGGTAGTGAAATATGCTAGTTACCGCTATCGGTATAAGTATCGGGCTCAGCGATCTCCAAAGATCGAATGAAAAGCAGTACTGATTGCAAGCGCGGGGAGACAGTTTAATTAAGAGTATACTGTACAGCACATTTTCTTGGTTGTTTGTTAAGTGTTAAGCATAGTCTCTCGATTTTATTTTCATTTAATAACTTCCTTTAAACTAAAGTTTATAGTCCCTCCGCCAATTAAACCAAAAGGATACCCTAATGGTATAGGATTACCCTAATGGTATAGGAACAATACAATCTGGACGTTCTATGACAGTAATACCAAACAAGTGTATCATAATGACAAAATGTGCATTACCATAATTATTTGCTGCATTATTATTTATCTTTTACTAAATTACTAAAGTAAAGCCGAGTACCAAACAATTAAAAATAGATTGTTAATGTATTCCTCTTTTACGAATGAGGCAGATGAGCTCAAATTAACGACAATCGCGGTTAGAAATCTTTCTTCTTCAAATAAATGGCATAACTTTGTTTCAGTAAAAATGTAACTAAACAAATGCAACGCATTCTGTTTCTTCTTTCACGCCCCTTCAACATGACAAAAGATCTAGAGTAAATCCTCTTCGACCAACCTATGTCGCTCAGTACTTTCACTACTTTGATTAGTTATTGTGTTTCTGTTGATTTTCTATATTGGAGAACGCTAGTTCTTTAAATTGATATGTTTGAAACGTTGTGTGAAAAAACATGAGATTTTATGTCTCTCAGCATAAAAGCTGTTATGTATCTCGGCAAATGTGAAGGTGCAGTGACAGCTAAAATGCGATCATTTTGAGCGTATCCGTGTATAGTTTTTTGACCAGAATGAACTGTTTATAGATTATCATGCCGGTCTTTATTTATATTTGACGGGAGCATTTTCAATGCAAAATAATGCTTCCTTAAATTCTGAAAAATAGACACCTTGAAAAATCTACCGTAACAAGTAAATCTTACTGAAAGTATTGATTATTGTTTCTGCTTTCAAAGCAGCAAGGAGCTTGTATTTGGAAACAAACTATTAAACAGTATTTGGGCGGATAAATATTTATTTCTCTACTTGTCTCAACCAATTGTCAAAACTAAAATACTTGTATTTACCATTAACAATCTAGTTCAATGATATACAATTAATGGGCATATTTTCAAAAGTGTAAGTGTTAAAACTAAACGCCTTTTGGTTGAAACATTTGCGCAGACAATAAGACCGCACACCCTTCATTTATAATATACCAGAAAAACTATGTGTACCGTTGCGAATGCAGCGTATTTACTTAAAAAACGACCCAATATGTAAACTATTAAATTCATAAACGGTATATGCTTAGACTCTTTAATATATGTATGACGTTTTCTGAAGACTTGACAACTAATAATAATAAAACTATCTTTATTTCAAGAGGATAACATATTTGGCTATAAGTCAGTCTAACATATGGTCCTCAGATAAAATAGAATATGCTTACAGTTGATGCAAACATGATTAAAACAATCGTACAAAAATAATAAACTGAATAAAATATGTCTAGAAACTTCATGATTTATTCTGAAGAGGTGGTATTTTAGATACATTTATTAAGATTGATTCAACATATACTGTGATTGACGTAGGTAATACATTGGTAATCAATATAAATCGAACAGGAAAAACAGCATTCAAGGACGACAGTTAACCACAAATACATACCGAAACAAAGAACAAATTTAAAGATGAATAAAAGGCCAAATAAGACATCACAAACACAAAAGGGTTGACAATAGGGCTACCGCCTTGGAACGGTTAGTGGCAAAAAAAGTTGTCAAATTTCATATATAACAAATCGTTTAATCAACATAATAATTACTGCTGTAAGATGATCGTAACAATTAATATTGATGGTATATTAAATATGCAAGTGATTTTGAGAAATATTTTCTGATTGAAGTATCATGCCTAAAAAAATTTCAACTACAAGTATGTGTTTCATTTTTTGTGAAACTGTCACTAGGTACGTACGTGTACGCTATTAACAGCAAACACTATTAACATAAAAACAAGATTTAGATCTATATCAACCAGCGCTTGTAAGCACATCCCCATTGTATAATATTAACGAAAGTCCACATAGCTACTTCATCTTTTTTGAAATACGGGATTTATTTCCCCCGATATGTGTATATAGATCAAACATCAAAAAAAAAAAAGCAACACATATATTGATTCTTCCGAGAATGACCCCCAGGAAATTTATTCATTATTGTAAAACGGTCACGTGTACCTGCACGATATTGACTATTCCTGATGTGTTCTATGTGTTTTTATCATATAATGTAGGTTTAAGCCGAAAAGCAAATTTATTTTGACTTTATAATAAATTGTATGTTTGTTTGTTTGTTTGTATGGTGTTTTACGTCATTTTCAACACATGTAAGGTTATATATGACGGTCGATTTTTGTGGTAGAGGCAGACCACCCAATTATCCTTGCAGAACCAGTACTGTACACCTCCCGCCATCCGTAAGAATCGACACTTCCTCACTTACAAGTCGAGCTCCCATTGGGATTCAAACTCGCAGCGGTTAGAGGCGAAGGTTTACAACGCAACCTCGTTAACCATTCGGCCACGGAGACGCTGAGCTTTATAGTAAAGGGAAGTTAATAGTTCAATGACTTTTTTGCTTTTCATTGTATTGATAAGAGACATTATCGCATGGTGCCCCTTCGATAGAAAATAAAATATCTCACCTTCTCGAGTGCCATTTCAATAGTAATCTCGGCTTCCTCGCCAAGAGACCGGGACCCGCTATGCGGAACTAACAATCCGAGGGTCACTACCCGTCCGTGCGCACACCTGCTACATATCACAAGAGTGAATATTAACCACAAACAACAACGTTGTCCATTTCTAACTTTCATTCCAGTTTTAGTCCATTCTGTTTCCATTTCACGTGTTTGTCTAGACGATGAGCAGCGACATATTTTATAGTCCTTTGATTTGATCAATAAGCAAATTGACCAATCGATCGATAACTTCTAACCTCTTCGTATAGTTTCACACTGAATTGCCATTAATTCAGTTGTAATATTTATGTTTAAAGTCGAGTTCAAAATTTTACTAATATCTTGCATCACGCTCTCGCAGAGGAAATGACAGAGGAAACTTCTCAAAGAAGACAACGAGTGATACAATTATTTTCTATGGCGAATTTAAACACGACCAAACCAGTTTGTTAAATGTATGTTAATGTTGCAATTTCAATGCCGATATTATCTTCGTTAATGTTTTTTTTCTAATTTTCTCAAAATTGATCACTAGAATACTCAAATATCATCATATAAATGACACCGTGCTTTCCTACAAAAGCCTCAAGTCGATTAAGACCGTAAGCTATAAATCGTAAGTGATCATAATAACGACTTATTCAGAATCCAACACGATGTGTCTACTGATATTTCTCGTAAACAAATGTTTTTTCTTTCCAGTTTTCTAAACATAGCAAACTTTAATATTGGAAAGATGAGACACAGTGACTGATGTCTGATAATGGTCCTGTCTTTTATATAAAAAAAGCAAACAAAAGGCTTAATGTTATCGCCCGTGGGTTATCGATCTTCTATCAACACAGGCTTCTCTAGATATCTTTATTTGAACTGAAATATATTATTTCTAGAAAATGTTCAATTATCAGTGTTTAACCTAATATTTAAATGTTCTGAATACTGATTAAATTAGTCTTTGCATAATTATTAGGGTTTAACTGTTAATTATTTTATTAAGTCAAACAATATCTAAAATGCTCACGTAATAATTACATTTTCAGAGACAGAAGCTAACTGGACTCGTGTATTTATAGGATAGTTATTTTGTAATGAATAACATATTTAATTTCGAACTGATACGACTTTTTATGCTATGTTCGTGCGTGCGTAGCACGAGTGAACATGTTTTAAGTTATTTCACTTTGAACAGTATACGTGTCATGAAATAGGTATTCTGAAAGTATTTTACGACACCACGACTCATTTTCTTAGTAAGCTCATTTCCAAGGTGATGATACAAGTTGAACACTTTAAAAATAAAAGACCGAGAGAGTTGCGCTTTATATTTATAATTCATAGTACCGGCATCATACGGTAAACAAATATCCCATGCTACAGAATAATAATTGTCCTCGCTGTTTCAATCCGTTATTTCATTGCTAATCATTAAATGAAGCCGAACATTTTAAATAAAATATTAAATTGACTTTAAAGTGCCCTGCGTAATACGATACGCAGTTTGTTAAAGGGATTGGAGGCGATCTTGAAGCATAATGGGTGTCAATCGAAATACGAACACAACCATCATAATGTGATTCAGATTCATATTCAATGTACATATACCCTGAACTACGACCAATTATCCGTACGGTTTAGTTATTGTTAATAGTTTTGTTTTGTTTTATAAATCATTATTAGTAATTCATGTTATGTCTTAAGGCTCTTACAGGTTTACCACCACTAATAACATGTAAGCCTCCGAGGTGTAGTCGAATGTAGTTCCTATAATGAAAAGTAATCCCTCCTTTTTTGATGGAAATGGGCATTATAATTAGAGAAAACTGCTCATTTCTATTCGATTTTGTGGTTGTACGTATAAGAAACGTAGTAATAGGTTTTACTGGATCTTCGAAATATCGACTCTATGCTTACACTTTGTGAGCAATGAAAACAGTCAATCAATGAACATAGCTGTACCCTTGACCTGTTTTATAAGCAAACAAGAACTTTCTTAATTCTTGCCACCCCACCTTTTCTGTTGATTTTTAAAGTGGAAAATTAGTTTTCTATATGAACATTACACTGCTGCATTATATATGCTTGAGTTGAATTTGCAGAAAATTATTAATATGTGACACTTTAACATTGATGTCTGTGGGGAAACTAATTAGTGGTTTCAAACATACCATTCTTGTTTTGTAATAGAAAAGCACTTTGTTTTAATTATATGTTCAACTGTTAGCAATATACATTACATTTAAATTAACATTGAGTTAAAAACAGCCGAGTCATCGCGTTTCCCGTACCTAACATTTTCATCAACAATAATTAACTAAAGATACCATGCGGTGTAATTACAACAATAAAACATTATGAGGGGTTTCGTCATCGTCGGAACCCACGTTTGATTGATTATGTTATCACTCCATTGATAATGTAATCATTCAAATGGGTTTTCGTTTGTATCTGGATTGACGACCAATAACCCTACCAGATCGCTTCCAGTACCTTTAAAATACCGTACGTAATACAATTCTCCATCTGTTAAATTAACCGGATTTCAGACTAGTTTTCAGAAAGAGAAAATGTTCAAGGGGGCAAAAACAATTGAAGTGCAATCAAAAATCGTCTAGGTTTTTATAATAAAAATTATGTCAAAAATTATCTGTGCATCTGGTTGTTTTATTATTGTTATCATTTCACGAATGTTACGGAACTACTCGATATGTCAGATTAAATATGAAATACTTATATAAAAATATATGAGATTTTTGACTGAGTTCCGTGTACTCGCGGGGATAAACCACGTGACATTTCGGTCGTGTTCACTGCGTTTTAGTAAGATATTTCGTCACGGAATGAAGACAATCAAAATTCCGGAATATTAAAAATCGGCCTCTTCTGACCCATTAATTCAAATATGAGGGAGTTAATCAATCCTTGCTATTAAAATGTACGGTTTTACCAATTCGAATTTTAACGACAGCGAAACTTTTCTTAAGCAGCCTACGAACATTTGGGAAGTTCGACTGTCAACCTTGAATACTGAACTCCGAACTACGAACTACGCGCTAACTTACCAAACCAGGCCTTGAATTCATCAACCATTCTTGAGAATATTCTTAGACTTAAGACTCAAGCCCATGTACGCATATATTATTCAGAAATATTTCTATCAGTTTAACATATCTTTCATAATCAGCTGCCACATATAAATATGATAAAAAACAACTTAATCGATTGTTTATCAATGAAGGTCATTGAATATTTGTGAACGAAAAATGAGTACTTGAGCTCAGTTGCCGCGCTAACGGCTGTAGCTCTCATGAAATACGCGGCCCTACAGCGTTCAGACGTGGTCAAAGTTCGGCGGAGCTGCTCCGACGGTTGGCCGAGTTATAGCGAATAAACGCTAACACTAAATGAAAAATAGTACGTGAATTCAAGGTATGGTCTCCTCTTAATCGTAATTTCGGTAATATCGGTCATTCCAAGAGGCTCTCCCTATAGCTTTATGTCCAGCAAATGATATAAATCGTAATCAGTAATGAAAAGGACTATGACAAAAGTAAAAGGCAATTGTTTCCCCTTATGTTATACCCGTTATTTTTGAAAAACGTTCGACTGAATAGAAGGCAATTTCGTTTCACCGTCATGTAATACCCGTTAATGTTAAAAAACGTTTGACCTGGAAGATTGGATTCGTAGCCGATAACGGGCAATCGTTTACTATAGGAGTTCTTCCAGATATGTGTTTT
Organism: Cyrtodaria siliqua; assembly: GCA_037043455.1. Classification (NCBI taxonomy): domain Eukaryota; kingdom Metazoa; phylum Mollusca; class Bivalvia; order Adapedonta; family Hiatellidae; genus Cyrtodaria; species Cyrtodaria siliqua. The sequence continues at coordinate 52,896 of JAWPHD010007479.1, read as the reverse complement.
TTCAGCCGAAGCGCATCGCGCATGTCCGAACCAATCACAAACAAATAAAACAGTAACATCTCACGGAATAAAAGGGAGGCCAGATTTTTATTCAAGATCTGTTTTCATCAAAAATACTATATAACCCAAAATTAGTGTATCTTCACAAAATACTTATAACATAGGGATTTTTACGGACTAAGTGAAATATTGATATGTTATATTAAAATCACCTTCCTTCGCGGATGTGATAACTATATATTTCATAGCTGTTTACATAAACGTTGACGTTTATTTCACGGGAAATAATTTTTGATGGAAGCACATAAAATAAAAAGATTTTGTTGTTGTTTTTTTTCAGTAGAAGATGCAACTATATTTCATCGAGTGAGTTCCAGAAGCAATATTCTCACGAGCGTACCACTGAACAAAAACAAATATCCTCTATATATTTTTATTTAATTTTTTAGTTTGCGCATAATATTGATGCGTTTCCATGCCTTATCGTTTGCATATCGTTCACATTTTACTTGTGTGAATGCCAGAACAGTCGTTCGAGAAAGTGAAAGATTGGTTTGCGAGACTGATGCCTGAATGTTTATGAAAATATCTGTTGGTTCAGTTTTGATTTAAAATTACAAGGGGTGAATGACAAGGTGTGTTTCTTTTACAAGATATTAACAAGCATTCAATTTTAGAAGCGTCGAATCCCACTGGGAGTTCTACTTATCAAGTGAAAAAGTGTCGATTCTTACGGATAGCGGGAAGTATACAGTATTGGATCTACCCATGTATGGACTAACATGTGCTAAAATTTCCGTAAAACACCATTCAAATAAACTTGATTTAACAATATCTAGAAGACAGTTTATAATAAATCTATCGTGGAGTGATGTTTCCTAAATCCTGCGATGATTTAATAATGTTATATTTTTCTGCATATTTATTAAATATTGAATTCAAAATGGACGTAAATAATTTCTCAAAGCAGCTTAGAAGTGTAATAGGTCTATAATTCTCTGGCAATTTGGGGTCTCCTTTATTTTTAAAAATTGGTTTGATAACGCCAATTGTTTTCTGGAATAAGTCCATTATCAAAGATGCAATTAAACAGTTTTACATAAATAGGTAACATTTATAATATATTTATTGTGACTTTTAACTGTTCATTTACAATGTTATCAAGTGTTATTTCGTTTTAATTTGTACAGCTTATAATGATATTAGAAAGAAATATATCAGAAAATATTACATACAAAGGCCAAATATGTTTTAATTTGCAACACTTCTACCATCTACAAAGAAGAAAGAACTGTTTAATTTAAATAAATATGTATCAGAGGCGTTTACTGTCAGATGTTCTATTCCAAATATTATTACCTAAAACTTATTCAAGTACATCCTTACATAAATTGTTATTTTATATATAATTCCTATGTTTGTTTTTTTATATCCTTGGGTTATTGATTAAAGTGTGTGATTGATATGATCTATGATTAATTGAGGAGTATGTGTATTGAAAATTGAACTATAAGTGAGTGTGTAGAAATATGTGTAACCTGTCGTGAGATTATAATTGTGTATTACAAAATATGTATGTAATGATGAGAAACTGTAAAAGTTTAAATCAATACATTATCTATCTATCTATCTATCTTTAAACGTTCAGATGTCTTTATTTACATTTTTCTAAATTACATATTAGAACCATTTGTGGGTACAATTAGCAGAATTTTGCCCTATCAAAACCATCTTTCGCACATAACAGTTTTATTTCTCATTCGATTTTGAAAAGTAAGGTATTTTTATTTACCATACAAAACTTTGGCTGAAACAGGGGCCCCGAACAATAGTTAAATACATTCCACCAAGCTTTATGTAACACTCCATACCCTCATTACTAGCATACACAGTTATATATGCAACCACAGCAGTGTTCAACTTGTTGTGCGTGAGAAAAAAAATAGTAAATTATATTTGGAAAAAAAAAATGGAGCCCGGCGATATATGTTGTGCTGTAAACTGGTATAAAGCGGAGTGATTGGATGAACGGTTTAAGGGCACAGACAGCCCACGGCACAGACAACCCACACCCACGGCACAGACAGCCCACGGAATACACAGACAGCCCACGGCACAGACAGCCCACGGAATACATTGGCAGCGTTTTGACCTTTAATGCTTGCATTTATATATAATGTGCTTACGTGTTTGTACCAGCCTATCATAATACATGAAGTTATGTATGCGTCTTAACAAAGTTAAATGTATACCGCACATTTGGCCTCTACTTTGAATCGTTTACACTGTTGTTTACAGTGTAGGGAACTTTCCTGGTTGACGATTCACTGAAAATAGCAAGCGTAGCAAAACCAAATAGCTGAAGGACAATCACGCATGGCTATAAACGAGAAACGGTCAGTGTCTGGGTTGCTATAGTAACATTGGACAGGTTGGGAAGTGCTTTCAATGAAAAATAAACATTCACCTGCATGACGGTGTAATACAATAATACAACCAAATCAGTTGTGCGACCAGAGAGAGAGAGAGAGAGAGAGAGAGGGACAGATTGCTAAGAAATCATGTGGGATTTGTTCTAATAGGGAACAAATACTAATTATTTCAGTGGGGGGAAATCTTTTAGCTTTGCGGTTGTTATGAACGTGTAATTCTAATGCATATCCCTCTTTCCAACGACAGACATATATTGGGCAGTATCGGCCTGTTTTAGAGTTCTAAAAATCAGGGTATTTAAATATTATCTCGAAACCAATCCTCCCCAGTGTTTGTTGTTTATATTGTATTTGGTACTCCAGTGTCTTTGGCTTGTCGTGTATATATTTCAGTGAAATACAAGAGGAGGTGAGATGCCTAGTGGTCTGTCGTCGTTGTCATGGCTTCATCCGGATCTCGTTTGCGATGGTCCAAATTGGTGCAATCTTTGGGGATACAGCTTCAACAGTTTTCAAATACTACTATCGACGGTGCAAGACGTTGTGGTATCGGAACGCGAAGGACTTTAAAATCTTCTATGAACTTTGTGTCGCGATATTTCGCGGACACAGCACAGTGTAGTTAACATATTTTAAGAAATTTATTATTTTCTATGCAAGAAGTTTTTGATTTTAAGACTTGTCTCTGTGAATATCTGTTCCCAGGGTTTGCAATGTACAGTTGTCAGTTACAATTTAAACATAGTTTGGACAATGAACATTGTATTTACCTGAAATGTTCCAATTTCATTAACTACACATTTTATTTTACACTATATATTGTTGAAGCCATGGGCAGCTTATTTCAATAAATATAAACTAGTAACATTTTGTTTTGTTTTTTGTAACCCATCTTAAATAATTGGATACAGCATGCACTTTTTCGACTAATTGTTTAATTTTTAATTCTAATTCATCTGAATGTATTTAGAATATTTTCTAGTCCAAATCTGAGTTGTTTAAATATATTTGAGGTAGATATCGCAGGCGAAAGTAGAAATGTAGTGAATCGCTGCACGGCGTGACACAATACAGTAATTGCCGTCATTCAACGGAAAGGCTCTTGTATACATGATACATGAACCCACTTTTTAGTGTTTTTTGTTTATATTGCTTTTCTCTATTGGACAACGCTAGTTCTTTAAACTGATAAGTTTAATTAAAAATGTTGTATGGGAAACCATGAGATGTTTTGTCTCTCGCCATTAATCATTCATATGTTCAACTAAGAAATCTAATGGTGCAGTGACAGAAAAACTGCGATCATTTTGAGCGTATCAGTGTAATTGACACAGCTTTTTGACCAGAATGAACTGTTTATAATTATCATGTCGGTCTTTATTTATATCTGATGGGGGCATTTTCAATGCAAAATAATGCTCTGTTAAATTCTGAAAAAATAATTATTTTGGAATTTCTATCCAATCGAAGTTGTAGACAACTTGAAAGTTTTATCGCAACAAGTACATCTTACTGACATTATTGATTATTTTTTCTGTTGTCCCAGCAGCAAGGAGTTTGTATTTGGAAACAAACTATTAAACAGTATTTGGGCTATTAAATATTTATTTCTCAACCAATTGTCTCAACCAAATGTCAGAACTAAAATACTTGTATTTACCATTAACAATCCAGTCCAATGATACACAATTAATGGGCATATTTTCAAAAGTGTTAGTGTTAAAACTAAATGCCTTTTGGTTGAAACATTTACCCAGACAATAAGACCACACACCCGTAAAACTACTTGTACTTGTACCGTTGCGAATGCAGCGTATTTACTTAAAAAGACGACCCAATATGTAAACTATTTAATTCATAAACAGTATACGCTTAGACTCCTTAATATATTCATGGTGTTTTCAGAAGACATGATAACTGCAAATATATGTTTACTTTTTCGCGAAACTGTCAATAGGTACGTACGTGTATGCTATCAACAGCAAACATCATTCATATAAAACAAGATTTAGACCTATATCAGCCAGCGCTTATAAGTACAGCCCTATTGTATGCTATTAACGAAAGTACCGGATTTTTTTTTCTCGATATGTGTGTATAGATCTTACATCAAAGAAAAAAGTATCAAATGTGTGGCTTAATCCTAGAATAAAATAATCTGTCAAATTGCACGACAGACCACCCCACCCCCACCCACCCCCACCCCACAAGGAATGATATTCATTATTGTAAAACGGACACATGTACCTGCACGATCATGACTACCCCTGATGTGTTCTGTGTGTTCTTACCACTTGATGTAGGTTTATGCCGAAATGACAAATTTACTGTTTACTTTATAATAAAGGAGATTAAACAGAGTACTGACATTTTTGCTTTTTATTTTAAATGTCTCTGTGCCACTAGAACATGGTTCCTTCTTTTATACAAAAAAAAATTCTCACCTTCTCGAGTGCCATTTCAACAGCAATCTCGGCTTCCTCGCCCAGAGACCGGGACCCGCTATGCGGAACTAACAATCCGAGAGTCACTACCCGTCCGTGCGTACACCTGCTACATATCACAAGAGTGAATATAAACCACAAATAACAACGTTGTCCATTTCTAACTTTAATTCCAGTTTTAGTCCATTCTGTTTCCATTTCACGTGTTTGTCTAGACGATGAGCAGCGACATATTTTATAGTCCTTTGATTTGATCATTCAGCAAACCGACCAATCGATAACTTCTAACCTCTTCGTATAGTTTCACACTGAATTTGATTAATTTAGGTGTAATATTTGTGTTTGAAGTCGAGTTCAAAATTGTACTAATATATTCCATCACGTACTCGCAGAAGAAATGTCTCTAACATATCTCAGATAGCATTATAACCGATGAAGCCATGACAACGACGACAACGAGTGATACAGTTATTTTCAACAGCGAATTTAAATAAGAACAAACCAGTTCGTTACATGCATAATGTTGCAATTTCCATGCCGGTATTATCTTCGTTAATATTTATTTTCTAATTTTCTCAAAATTGAACACTAGAATACTCAAATATCATCATATAAATGTCACCGTGCTTTCCTACAAACGCCTCAAGTCGATTAAGACAATAAGATAAATCGTAAGCGATCGCGGAGACGACTTATTTAGAATCCAACACGATTTGTCCATCTGAATGTCGCAATTTGAATCTCGTACTGTTCTCGTGTTTTGTTTTCTTTATAATTTTCTAATCATGGAAAACTTGAATATGTGGAAAGATGAGACTCAGTGACAGATGTATGATACTTGTCCTGACTCAGTGACAGATGTATGACACTTGTCCTGACTCAGTGACAGATGTATGATACTTGTCCTGTCTCAGTGACAGATGTATGATACTTGTCCTGACTCAGTGACAGATGTATGATACTTGTCCTGTCTTTCTCAGTGACAGATGTATGATACTTGTCCTGTCTTTCTCAGTGACAGATGTATGATACTTGTCCTGACTCAGTGACAGATGTATGATACTTGTCCTGACTCAGTGACAGATGTATGATACTTGTCCTGACTCAGTGATAGATGTATGATACTTGTCCTGACTCAGTGACAGATGTATGATACTTGTCCTGTCTCAGTGACAGATGTATGATACTTGTCCTGACTCAGTGACAGATGTATGATACTTGTCCTGACTCAGTGACAGATGTATGATACTTGTCCTGTCTCAGTGACATATGTATGATACTTGTCCTGACTCAGTGACAGATGTATGATACTTGTCCTGACTCAGTGACAGATGTATGATACTTGTCCTGTCTTTCTCAGTGACAGATGTATGATACTTGTCCTGACTCAGTGACAGATGTATGATACTTGTCCTGACTCAGTGACAGATGTATGATACTTGTCCTGACTCAGTGACAGATGTATGATACTTGTCCTGTCTCAGTGACAGATGTATGATACTTGTCCTGACTCAGTGACAGATGTATGATACTTGTCCTGACTCAGTGACAGATGTATGATACTTGTCCTGTCTTTTATAAAAAAAAGTATCGATCTTCTATCCTAGATATCTTTATTTCAATTGAAATATAATATTTCTAGAAAATGTTTAATTACTAGTATTTAACCTTATATGTACATGTTCTGCTCAACCCGGGGCTAGGGGGCGCGAGCGGTCTCAATCAAACCGAGACTGCAATATTTCGTATGTATCGTGTTCGGCCGTTTCCAAAGGTCCACTGTCATACTCTTTTTTTTCTGCAATACTGACTAAAGTAATCTTTGCATAATTATTCGGTGTAAACAGCTAATTACTACATTCGCCTTCATTAAGTCAAACGATGTCAAAACTCCTTACGTTATAATTAAATGTTCAGAGACATAGCAGCCCAGTGGGCTCGTGTATTTATATAGGATACTTATTTTGTAATGGATGACATATTTAACTGATACAACTACATTCATTATGTTCACAAGCGCTGTTTTAAGTTCTCACTTCGAACTGCATACGCATCATGAAATAGACATTCTGAAAGTATTTTACGACACCACGACTCATTTTCTTAGTAAACTCATTTCCAAGGTAATGATACAAGTTGACACTTCAAAAATAAAAGACGGAGAGAGTTACGCTTTATATTTATAATTAGTAGTACCGGCATCATACGGTAAACAAATAAACTCAACATCCCACGCTACAGAATAATAATTGGCCTCTCTGCTTCAATCCGCTATTTCATTGTTGAACATTAAATGAGTCCGTACATTTAAAATAAAGGATTAAATTGACTTTAAAGTAACGCGCGTAATACAATAGAAGGCCTGTTAACGGGACTGGAGGCGATCAAGCATACCGGGGTGTCAATCGAAATACGAATACAACCATCATAATGTGTTTCAGATTCATATTCAATGTCATATACCCTAAACTACAATTTGTTTAAAATATATGTACAACTGTTAGCAATATAAATTACAATTAAATTAACATTTATGATTTAACAACAAAAAACAGTCGAGTCATCGTGTTTTCCGTACCAAACATTTTCATAAACAATAATTAACTAAAGATAACATGCGGCATAATGTATACGTAATTTTCATCTGAAAGTGAAGTACATTATGACGGTTTCCAACATCGTCGGAACCCACGTTTGATTGCTTACATTATCAATCAAATGGGCTTTTATTTGTTTTTGAATTGTCGATCAATAACCCTACCAGATCGCATCCAGTACCGTTAAAATACCGAACGTAATCCAATACGCCGTCTGTTCAGCAACCGGATTTCAGACTAGTTTTCACAGAGTAACATTTTCAGTGGATGGGGGGAAATAAAGTGCAATCAAAATACGTCGAATTTTTTATAATATATTCAAAATTATTGGTGCATTTGGGTGTTTTATTATTGTTATCATACCACCAATTTTACAGATTAAATATGAAATACTTAAATAAAATATAGCTCAGTTTACTCACGGTGGAGAAATTACCTGACATTTTAATCGTGTTCACAGCAAAAAAAAAAAAAAATGAAATATTTTAACATGGTTGAAACATAGTCTTTTGCAATTTAATAAATATTTTGTCTCGGAATAAAGACAATCACAATTTCGGAATATTAAAATGCGGCCTCTTCTGACCCATTCAAATATGAGTAAATAATCCTTGCTATTAAAATGTACGGTTAACCAATTCGGATGTTAACTATTCGTGTTGAAGCGAAACTTTTCGAAGTTTAAACGTTTAAAGCAGCCTAAGAACATTTGGGAAGTTAACGCGGAGTTGTCTGTCAACCTTGAATACCGAACGCCGAACTACGAACTCTGCGTTAACTTACATAATCAGGTCTTGAATTAACCGATCATTCTTTAGAATATTCTTAGACTCAAGCACATGTATGCACCTTTCAATCACAAATATATCTATAAGTGTAACGTATCGTTCATAACAAGCTGCCATGTATAAATATGATAAATACTGATAAAAAAACAACTTCATTCGATTGTTTATCATTGAATGTCGTGGAATATTTGTGAACGAAATATGAATAATTGAGCTCAGTTGCCGCGCTAACGCCTCTAGCTCCGATGTGCGCGCACCCAACGAGCTGACAATCTCAGGGAATACGCGTCCCTGCAGCGTGCAGACGTGGGCTATTTTCGGCGGAGCTGCTCCGACGGTTGCCCGAGTTATAGCGGGAAAACACTAACACTGGTTGAAGAATGGTACTTGAGTTCCAGGCATGTCCTCCTCTTAATCGTAATTTCGGAGATGTTAAGTTCATTCCAAGAGCCTCCCTCTATAGATTTATGTCCGGAAAATGATTTACAGTTTAATCAGCCATAAAAGGACTATGAAATGTTTTCCCATTATGTAATACCCATTATTGTTGAAAAAAGTGCTGCTGAAAAGATCGAATTCGTAATTATATTAGAGAAGCCGATAACGGGCAATTGTTTACTATAGGAATTCTTCCAAATATATGTGTTGTTACTGGAAGCGCATCGCGCATGTCCGAACCAATCGTAAACAAGAAAACAACGTATATCACCGTGCAATTTCATGCCATAAAAGGCGGATTTTTATTCAAGATTTGTTTTCATCATAAATACTAAATAACACAAAAATAGTGCAATACATGTATCTTTACAGAATACTCATAACATGGGGATTTTTACGTACAAAGTGAAGTATAATATGTTATATTAAAATCGCGTACCTATAGGTAATGATTCTTTAAAAATATATATATATAAATAATAAAAAACACGACTACGGGTTGTTGTTTATAAAAAAAAGGGGGAAACAATACTTCATGGTTACACTAAGTTCAAATAAATTAATGTCAAACATATCTAAATAATTATATATCAATGTCCGCGATACTCAACTCGACTTTCCGATACAATCTTTTGGAAATCACGAAACGTACTTTTTAACTCATTGGCACTAGATTACAATTGGTTACAAGCGATCAGTTCACAAACACATAGCTAGTTTAGTTGTTTGATTGTTTATTTGTTTGGTTTTTAACGTCATATTTTCCAGCCAATTTCAGGCTATATTTTACGGTCGATGTTTGGAAGTGCATGCAGGTAACCCACTTATTCCTAGCTAGATAGAACCAGTACTGTATACTTCCCGCGAACCGTAAGAATAGACACGTTCTCGCGTACAAGTCGATGTCCCAGTGAGATTCGAATCCGCAACAGTGAGAGGCGAGAAGTTTGCGAACGCAACGTCTTTACAATCCTGGCCATGAATGCGCTTACCAATCGCCAATCAAAGCAGTATCTATATTATATGCCCTAATGCAAACGACTTAAAGTGCCATGTTGTACACTTATGATCGACAAATGAAACTTTAGATATGTTATCATCGTAGCCCTGGTATACTTTTAAAATATAAGAGTAATCTAAGAACTCTTTTCCTGTGAACTCTGTGGAACTCTGTGATGGCGTCCACCTAAATCCTGAGAGTAATGGTATTGTTTGATATTTGTCTTCACTGTTATATTATCGTGCCCTTAATTGTTTATTATCGTGTTGGTCTAGCGTCTGCCAAGTCGCTGGGTACTTGCTTTGTGGGCTTTGTTTGTTTATATTCATATATACATGATCATCTGTGTACGATATTTATATTGCCTATTAATGCTGCCTACTTTGTTAGAGGTTATAGCCTGGCGTGGATTTCATGGCAATATGGTAAGACTGCGGTTTGGTGAACCCTATAATCTTGATTTAATCGCCCACCCCTTTTTACTACTGAGCATGCCAAGGTGATACCCCTATTGTATATTTGTGGTGTCACATACTTTGCTTCTTCCGTTTGTTTTATTTTATGGTTTTGTCTGACTGTGTCATCCCCTGTTCGACTTGTATACCCAAATAGTTTTACTGAATTAGTATTGAACTGTTAAGCTGCTATCTACAATACATACGCTGTTTCAAGGTCATAGTACCAACAATATCGTTGATTGGGAGAATGATAATGATAATGATTATAATAAAAATGCAAGTGAGACATCTACTGTTAGTGTATTTTCATACAACAGACTAGCAATAGAATAGCAATTTGTTATTGAGACTCACTGAATCCATGTTCAGGAACTCCATCAGCAGAAAGTATTAACTGAATGTAAATATTCAAAATTAATACGCGAGACGAGACAATCTGATTTGTCTACCATTTGATACATTAAGAGTTAAAAAGACAAAACAAATGTTAATATGTGCAAACAATTTTGCGCATAATATTGATGCGTTTCCATGCCTTATCTTTCGCATATCGTTCACATATTACATGTGTGAATGCCAGGAACGTTCGAGAGAGTGAGAGATTGGTTTGCGAGACTGATGCCAAGATGTTTATGAAAAGATACGTTGGATCAGTTGTGATTTAAATTACAAGGGTTGAATGATAAGGTGGGTTTCTTTTACAAGATATTAACAAGCATTCAATTTTAGAAGCGTCGAATCCAACTTTGAGATCTACTTATCAAGTTAGAAAGTGTCGATTCTTACGATAGTGGGATGTATACAGTATTGGTTCTACCCAGGAAAATGGGGTGGTTTGTCTCTACCATAAAAAAATTCGACCTTCGTGTATGGTCTACCGTCGTGTATGGCCTAACATGTGCTGAAATTTCCGTAAAACACCATTCAAATAAACAGAAGCGTTGAAAGTAATTCGCATTCATATAATCCCTGTTTTTTTCTTGCGATATAAGGCATTGTTGAGAATTAAGGGTATGTGTTATTGACTGAAATGACGTTTGACTTGTTTATGAGAGTAAATATTCATTTTCATGGCTGTATGATGACTAAAAGTTTTGAAATTGAAGTATAATTCATTTGGAATATGACAAACTAGAAAGAGTGTTACACTTCCAGAACGCCTAACCTTTATGCCATCAGCTTCCATAGATGTAACTTAACCACTGATAGTAATAAATGTTATAATGTGACCATAGTGGTATGTCCCACTTATATAACTAGCTATACTGTGTTACCATGAGGTTGGACAAATCGAACGCTTCTTGATTTCAACTATAGTTAAAGTCAGAAGATATTTATTGTTAACCTTAACGGAGAAGAGGTAGACTTTATGTCAAGTATTAGTGTATATATATGTATAACCTGCTGTATGCTTAAGCGTCAGCGCAGCGTATTTGGGATACAGCGTAAGTAGTACACTGATATTAATTCGACATAGTGTGTAAAGTTTAATGTTATGCCATTGATTTGATAGCGTAATTATCTATGTTGTAACGCATCCGAGTACCTTAATATTCTACCCTTAAAGTTGAAGTCTAGTTTTACGGCGTCAGTCAAATGTTTTTCAGCATTAACATGAGCAATTTTAATAAAACGTTCAGCAATTATAAATCATTAGAATAAGATATTTTAGTGGTAAATAAATACCCTAGTTTTGAAAATCGGTCGAGATATAAATAGTTTACAGCCAAAATGATTTTTTGGTTAGACTTTTTCCATGTAAATTCTGTTTTGCAGCGTTAATGGTCAAACATATCCTGTTAGATTGTGTAGACTTCGATCCTATGCGACAAATATACTACCAAGTTAATAGTATGAAAGTGTTATTTGATGCAATTGATTTCAGTCTTGTTTTAGATTTCTTAAAAGAAATTGGACTGTATAATTTTTTGTAATATTTCTTATAGTAACATTTACTTGTTAACACGCCCATTGACGGGCATTTGTTGATCTACATTTACATAGTTAATACTTTTACCAAATCACCCCTTATTTATAAATAGTTTTAACAATATATTTTTAAATTAACTTTTAATAATTTACTATTTCATTTTGTTTCATTTTCATCAGTTTTTGCGCACAATAGAAAAAAATAGAATACATTTATTTTCCAATCATGGGCCATATAGCATACAGAATATAATCACATAGTTAACAACACAATACCACATAGTTTAATATTGCAAGTCAACAAACACAAGCTTGATATGACCTATTATGTGTCGACGTGCCGTAAAGTAGCATTCAATCAGTCAGTCAGTCAGTCAGTCGGTCAGTCATTCATTCACTCGTTCCATGTAAATTCCTTGTTGCTGGAACAGCAGATACTTATTATAAGAAATCTCAAATAACTTCAGTTTGCCATACTATTTTGCTTTATCATTGTTAATGCTGATCTTTTTCAATTATTACAGGAGGACATATCATATTTTGATTCATTAGGTAATACTTTCGTTGTTGGTGATTGAAATGCAAGAGTAGCTAAAATAAAAACGATTATATTCAGGGAATCACATTATTTGATCTTTGTAATGCTATGTCATGTAGAATAGCCAATGGTAGGTTAGGGTATGATTATGGCGTGAGTTCTGCAACGTATGTGCCTTATTGAACGTACAGCGTTTAGTGACAAAACGAGTAAACAAATTAAAAACGAATGAATCAAAAATTGTTTTTTGAAACGTATTGTGAACGGTCGAGTGGGGAATGATAAAGGTATTGGAAGTAATACCTTTGTTGGTAATCAGGGATGTAGTTTAGTTGATTATGTCATAAGTACCGAACATATTTTTCAAAGTGCATCTACGTTTGATGTTCTTGAACCCAATATTTTAAGTGATCATTATCTTATATCGTTTTCATTTGAATTTTCCAAACCAGTTAGCATAAATGAGGATATACATTGTAATGATAAGAGAGTAAAGTATAAGTGTGCATGGAAAAACGAGAAAAAATATGATTACGTTGAGAAACTTTCATCCCCTGATATAACAGAAAAATTGCATAGGTTTAATCAGTCTGTAAATGAATGTTCAAATAGTGACGATGTTAATACGTGTATTGAAGGATTTTCTAATATTATTGATGAAGTTGTCCCGCCTTTATTTAAAAAGCTATTTCTTCAGAAAACTATTCATCTACAGATACAACGAAAGAGAGTCCTTGGTATACGGAGGAATGCTTTAATAGTAAATCAAATTTAGTTTACATGTATATACTGAATAAATATCAGTTAGACATGAGCGATGTTAACAGAGTAAATATGGTAAATGCTAGATGAAAGTATAAGTCACTTATACGTAGATGTAGATATGAGTATGATAAAACTGAAACAAATAAACTAATACAGGCTAAATGCTAAGATGGACTGGAATATGCTAAAAAAAAGTGTGCTGGAATAAAGCAACCCAACATTTAGATTAGTGCTTTTGAGCAATATTTTAAAGCTGTTAATAACCCAGAGAGTCGATTATTTACACCTGATGAAGATTTATTATATTTTATTGATAGATATGAAAATGATGAATTTAAGATTATATTTAGTAAATTAAATATTCAGATTACTGAACAAGAAATTAATAAACCAACTTAAGACAAACCGATCAGGAGGACCGGACCTATATTTAAATGAATTTGTATACATGGTAAACATATTTTATCACCGGTATTACTTGAATTGGTCAATAAAATTGTTGAATTGGGATATTTTCCTGACAGCTGGTCAGAGGGTCATGTTATACCTTTACACAAAAAGGGAAGTATTAACAATGTAGATAATTATCGTGGTATTACCTTGTTAAGTACTTTGGGTAAATTGTTTTCAAGAAGTTTAAATAACAGACTCTCAAGCTGGGCTGAAAATTATGGAGTATACATTGAAGCGCAAGCTGGTTTTAGGTCAAACATGGGAACAGTGAATAATGTGTTTGTGCTGCATGGATTAAACTCTCATTTAATAAATACAGGTAAAAAAACTGTATTGTGCTTTTGTCGACTTTACAAAAGCTTTTGATACGAGTTCAAGAAAATCTATGGTTAAAACTGGGAATTCGAGGTAAAATGTTTAATATTATTCATTCTATGTACCAGTCTGTGAAATCAAGAGTAAAGTATTGTAATTTGTTGAGTGAAGAGTATAGTTGTACGCTAAGGTTAGGCAAGGTGAGTGTTTGTCTCCTTTATTATTCTCAATGTTTTTGAATGTTTTTGAATGATTTTGAAGACACATTTATGAATAATGGTATTGAAGGTATTGATGTAAACATGTTTAAAATGTATTTCTTATATTATATGTTGATGATATTGTTGTTTTTGCAAACAGTAGTGAAGAATTACAAAATAGATTAAATTTACTTTCAGAATACTGTGATAGGTGGAAACTTGTTGTTAATGGTTCAAAAACAAAGATAATGGAATTCAAAAAAGGTGGTTCATTACCGAGGGGTCTACTATTTTATTATAAAGAAGTTGTTTTAGATATAGTTAACAGTTTTAGTTACATTTCTAGGCTATTTTTTTTTTATATTATATTTACACGAGCTTATTTGTGTTTTACTTATATTGCCTATTGATGCTGCCTTGTTGGTTAGAGGTTAGATCGTGGCGGGGATTTCTTTATTTACATTAATTAATTTTGCCTTCTTGTTTGTCTGTTTGCGTGTTTGTTTCTGTGTTTCGTGGTTGACTGTCCTCCTTGAATGCTACTTTCCCTGTCCGATCTTTTAATATTCCTTGGTATTGTATTTACAACGGGTGGTTCTTTTTCTGATGCCCAGGCAACACTTGCAGGCCAAGCTTTGAAAGCAATTTTTAAAATGAATAAATGTCTTTACAAATTTACGGTTTTATCTGTTGAACATAGGCTAGATTTGTTTGATAAGCTGATTACACCCATTTTGAAATATGGATCTGAAGTTTGGGGGTTTTTACAGGCGTCTGCCATTGAAAGAGTACACATGCAATTTTGTAATATGTTATTGGGAGTAAAAAAAGTCAACACGAAACGATTTTATATATGGAGAATTGGGTAGAAAGGCTATGTTATGTCATCGTCATTTTAATATTATAAAATACTGGGTTAAAATATTGCAAAGTAATGAAAATAAATATGTTAAACAAATATATGTTTTGATGTTAAACGATATAAATGCTCAACCCAACATAAAAAATTGGGCATCTTTACTTAGAGATATATTATGCATTATGGGATTCAATGATGCATGGTTAACCCAAACAGTGGATATCCTAAATTGTTTTTGTTTGTTGTTAAACAGAGATTACATGACAATTTTATCCAAACTTGGAATAACAGACTGATTCAAGCAGAGCACGATTTTATAACTGTATATGTGTTTTCAGGTTTCAACCCTATCTTAATATTTGTAATATATCAACATTTAGAAGTGCATAAACAAAATTAAGACTATCCTCATACAGACTAGAAATAGAAGCAGGACGTTGAATAAACCTAATAGAATTCCAGTAAATGAGAGAAAATGTAAATTTTGCAATATACTAGAAGATGAATTTTATTTTATGTTAGAAAATTCCCTATACATTCGGAGTTTAGAAAACAATATATAAAAAAAACCTATTGGAATAGGCCAAATATGCAGAAACTTATTTTGTTAAAAAGAAATTAGAAACGTTGCTATTTTTGTTTTCAAATCTTTTAATAAACGAAATGAATGTTTGTTTGCAAATAATTGAATTAATTAATTAATGTTTAAAATAGCAAATTTAATCGGAATACTGTTTAAAACTGTAGTGGTTAAAAGCCTTTTCACACAAATGAAAGGAACTATTATTAAATATATAGATTGTATATAATTGTATCATAAAAAACAAATGATATAGTGCATTTGTAAAATATGTTAGTGGTAAATATTGTATACTTTAACTGTCAGGCTATTTGCCTAATGGAATTTTGATAATAAATTATTTACTCAGTTGTCTATTATGTGAATAGAAACGGGTGTAGCGTGATAGATTATCTTTTATTGAAAGAGGGTGATTTTTCGATGGTGAGTGATTTTTAAATAGGAGACTTCAATGAATTCAGTTACCATGCACCGTTATCGTTAGTTATTAAGGGTAACTGTAAAAGTAACACAATAAATCTTGAAAATACGAAGTGGGAAAACACGTACAAAGAAATATTTCGTTGTGGTATAATAAGTAAATTGCCACTTTTCAATAATTATCTTGATAATGTGATCAAATATGAATAGTTTTAATAACCTTGTAATACAATTCAAATACAATACGAGAAGTTGCGGATCAGCTCTTTAAAAACCGAAAGATCTTGAGGCCGTCTATAGCGATACTAATAATAAATGGTTCGATGATGAATGTGTTCTTACAAAGAAGCATTATTCAATTTTAACAGAAACAAGTCGGGCGAAAATAGGGTGTTACTGACTAATACTAAATTTACAATACAATACTGATTTACAAGAAATTAATTCGAAAGAGAAACGATCGTACAAATTTAAACAAATGAAATAATTAGAAAAAAAGCGCCATTCTAAACCACGTGAGTTTTGGAAACTATTTATTAAGAGAAAACGTAACAATCCTGATATTTCTATGGATGAATTTAGTTCATACTTTATAAAACTGTTTATATAAAGCGTCTTTTTCAGAAGAAGTTGAAGATTTTAATAATAATCATAATTTTAAGGATGGCGATGTAATATTTGAAGAACTCACTAAACAGATTACTGTAAGCGAAATTGAGTCGGCAGTTCATGCCTTAAACAAAAGCAAAGTTTCTGGAGATAATATTTTAAATGAATACTTTATCACAAGCGAGGTGATAAAGACGTGGTTAATAACTACCGGGGAATAACTCTAGTAAGTTGTATGGGAAAACCTTTTACAAGTATTTGGAACACCCGGATTAATAAATGGTGTGAGATTAATAATACTGTATCGGACGCACACTTTGGCTTTATGAAAGGCAGACCAACGATAGATGCAATTTTCGCGCTTCATAGTAAATTGAAAAAAAAATCTAAACAATAAAACACGGCTTTATTATGCTTTTATAGACCTTAAAATGTCGTTTGATTCTATTTATAGAAATACAATGTGGTTAAAGTTATATAAAGAAATATAAAACGATGGTATTAACGGAAAAATGCTAAGAACAATTCGTACTATGTATAAAGAAATATAAAAAGATCCGACAGGGAAAGTAGCATTCATGGGAGGACAGTCAACCACAACACACAGAAACAAACACGCAAACAGACAAACAAGAAGGCAAAAGTATAATAAATGCAAACGACATCACAAACACAAAACGGTCGACAATAGGGCTACCTCCTTGGAACGATCAGTGGCAAAGTAGGCCACTGGGAGTTAAACAGGTTCTAGGGTGCACCAAACCTAACACTTACCCTACTGTCATCTCATTAAAACAGGACAGTGTAAATAAAGAAATCCCCGGTATGATCTAATCTCTTACCAACAAGGAAGCATCAATAGGCAATATAAGTAAAACACAAATATGCTCGTGTAAATATAATATAAAAAAACAATAGCCTAGAAAGCCACAATAAAGGTACTCAATGACTTGGCAGAAGCCAGAGCTACAAGAGAATAAACCATTAAGGGCACGACAAGAAAGATCATAGACAAACATCAAACGCCACCGTCCCAATGGGCTTTAGGTAGGCGTCATCATAGGGTCCACAGCCTGTCCGGTCATCGTACAATTAAAGAGGAAAGCATAGTGGCGAACTGAAAAAGGGTCCACCACCAAGCATGCCAAGTGGGGATAATTAACAATGTCAAAATTAAAATCATCTCTCTTGTCATAGATTTTGCTAATTATTTCACCATTTTCAATCGAGAGATCTAAATCAAGATTAGCTTTGTTAAGCTGAAGAAATATAAAAAGATCGGACAGGGAAAGTAGCATTCAAGGAGGACAGTCAACCACAAAACACAGAAACAAACATGGAAACAGACAAACAAGAAGGCAAAAATAGTAATAAAAGTAAACGACATCACAAACACAAAAGGGTTGACAATAGGGCTACCGCCTTGGAACGGTCAGTGGCAAAGTAGGCCACTGGGGGGTTTAAACCGGTTCTAGGGTGCACCAAACCTCACACTTACCCTACTGTCATCCAATTAAAACAGGACAGTGTAAATAAATAAATCCCCGCCATGATCTAATCTCTAACCAACAAGGCAGCATCAATAGGCAATATAAGTAAAACACAAATAAGCTCGTGTAAATATAATACAAAAAAACAATAGCCTAGAAAGCCACAATGAAGGTACTCATTGACTTGGCAGAAGCCAGAGCAGTAAGAGAATACACCATTAAGGGCACGACAAGAAAGATCATGGACACACATCAAACGCCACCGTCCCAATGGGCTTTAGGTAGGCGTCATCATAGGGTCCACAGCCTGTCCGGTCATCGTACAATTAAAGAGGAAAGCATAGTGGCGAACTGTAAAAGGGTCCACCACCAAGAATGCAGTACGTTGCAGAATGATAGGGTCATAACCGCTTTTGATAAACTTGTTAACAAGTTTAACAAAGATAGTATGAAAGTGATCATGACCAAGAATCTTACGAAGTTTATAAATCACATCACCATAGAAGTCAGGTTGTGATAGTCCTTGTCGCAGAAGAGTCCTTAAATTACATTTATATTTGGAAAGAAGATCAGGGTTACGATAATAACATTTTGCAAAGGTTTTACGAAGTTTATGGTAACGGTAACCCTGATTGAGTAACTTTTTAGTTATACAAAGATTACGAATATTAAAGTCCTCAACTCGAGTACAAGCTCTAGAAAAACGAATAAGTTGAGACAGATACACCCCATAAGAAGCTGCTCGGGGAACATCCCCATGAAGTTCTTTAGGATAAATACTATTAACCATAGTTGGAAAGAAAGGGTTGTCAATGTTCAATGTGTCATCCAGATACCGAGAGGTGTCATTAAAGGCTTCAATAACATCTGCCTGGGTATCTGGCGAAAGACTCAACATGAAATCTCTTTCATAGCAAAATAAAAACAAATCTGCGACAAGTGGTGCACAGTCCGTACCCATAGGGATACCAACAATTTGTTTATAAACGGTGTTTCCATACCTGACGAAAATATTATCTAATAGGAAGATGAGTGCTTCACAAACTTCATAGCAAGTCCACATCGTATAATTGTCTAAACTGCCGTTAGTAAAAAACGCTTTAAATTATTACATGCCAAAAATGTAGTATTTTATCTAGCGAATGTTTTTTGAATAAGAGAAATAAGCTTGTCTTTAATAAGGTGATGTCAAATCATGCATTAAATACTGCAGTTCTTTCTCGGATTTATCGAGATTGCAGTCAGTTTGAAGTAAGGGGAGATTATGTCTCCGATCATGTTTGCATTGTTTACTGAAGATTTAAGAGTCATATGTGCAAAATAGAATAGATAGTGGTTTATCAATAGATGATATTTCTTTAATTTTACTGCTTTTTGTTGATCATATGGTGTTAATACTCCGCAAGATCTGCAATGAGCTTAAATCGTCTATATGAATATTGTGAAACTTGGGGCCTGGAAGTAAACACTGAAAAAAAGAAGGTTATAGTTTTTCGTAAAAGAGGTAGAGTAACCGTTGATGAAACGTTTTCTTATAACGGAGCATTATTAGAGGTTTCTGATGATTTTATTTATCTTGGAGTTATATTTAGCTGCACTGGGTCTTATATGTTAAATCAACAGTCTTTGGGTGGCAAAGCATTAAAAGCTATGAATATTTTAACTGCAAACATAAGAAAAACTGAACTAAATAAAACCTAAATCATCCCTTCAATTATTTGATGCTTTTGTCTGATCAATACACAATTACGGCTGTGAAGTCTGGGGTTTCACAAAATTGCAGGAGATAGAGAGAATTCATCTCAAGTTTTGTAAAAACATTCTAGGATTAAAACTGTCAACGAGTAATGCTGGTGTTTACGGTGAATTGGGGCGTTATTCCTTATTTATCACAAGATATACTAGAATAGTTAGATATCGGTTGACACTTTTGAATATGAAAACTATCTACGGAATACACTGGCAGCGTTTTGACCTTTAATGCTTGCATTTATATATAATGTATATACGTGTTTGTACGAGGCTATCATAATACATGAACTGATCTGTGCGTCCTAACAAAGTTGAATTTATACTGCACATTTATTTTTCTATTTTGGCCTCTACCTTGAAACGTTTACACTGTTGCTTACAGTGTAGGACACTTTCCTGGTTGACGGTTCACTGAAAATAGCGAGTGAAGCAAAACCAGCTGAAGGACAATCACGCATGGCTATAAACGAGAAACGGTCAGTGTCTGGGTTGCGATAGTAACCTTGGACAGGATGGAAAGTGCTTTCAATGAAAAATAAACATTCATCTACATGACGGTGTAATACTATAATGCAACCAAATCAGTTGTGCGTCCGGAGAGAGAGAGAGAGAGAGAGAGCGAGAGAGAAAGAGAGAGAAGAGAGAGAGAGAGAGAGATATATATTGCTAAGAAAACATGTGGGATTTGTTCTACTAGGGAACAAATACTAATTATTTCAGCGGGGGGAATCTTTTAGTTTTGCGGTTATTATGAAAGTGTTATAATGGGATTCACTAAATACCTACCACTTCGATTACATGACGTCATCTTCTTGCGTACACCGAGTTAACTCCCTTGATCTCCAACTCTTCAACAGTAAACAACATGAAAACTAGCGGTAAAATGATAAATTCGTTAAAATGTTATCATAACCTGACGTTTAACTAGATTGGTAACAAACTTCAGATAGTTTAAATGATAGACATATGAACATTGTTCAAATAGAAATCGACCGTAATGTCTGTTGAAGAAACATACAGCTCAATCGAGGGATTTACAATCCACTCGATTGCCTCCAATTGCGTTCGAGGGTGGGTTAGCAGCGAACAGACGTTAGAGAAAGTAATTGAATGTCACGCCAGACATCAATTGTGCGAATTCGTTTTCTGGTAAGTGGAATTATATAGACCAAGCACTTCAAAACATGTCACCCATCATATGTATATAGACCAGCCACTTCAAAACATGTCACCAATATTTGTATATAGACCAGCCACCTCAAAACATGTCACCCATCATTTGAATATAGACCAGCCACTTCAAAACAGGTCACCCATCATATGTATATAGACCAGCCACTTCAAAACATGTCACCCATCATATGTATATAGACCAGCCACCTCAAAACATGTCACCCATCATATGTATATAGACCAGCCACTTCAAAACATGTCCCCCATCGTATGTATATAGACCAGCCACCTCAAAACATGTCACCCATCATTTGTATATAGACCAGCCACTTCAAAACAGGTCACCCATCATATGTATATAGACCAGCCACTTCAAAACATGTCACCCATCATATGTATATAGACCAGCCACCTCAAAACATGTCACCCATCATTTGTATATAGACCAGCCACTTCAAAACAGGTCACCCATCATATGTATATAGACCAGCCACTTCAAAACATGTCACCCATCATTTGTATATAGACCAGCCACTTCAAAACAGGTCATCTTCCGTAAGTATATAGACCAGCCACTTCAAAACATGTCACCCATCATTTGTATATAGACCAGCCACTTCAAAACATGTCACCCATCATATGTTTATAGACCAGCCACTTCAAAACATGTCCCCCATCATATGTATATAGACCAGCCACCTCAAAACATGTCACCCATCATTTGTATATAGACCAGCCACTTCAAAACAGGTCACCCATCATATGTATATAGACCAGCCACTTCAAAACATGTCACCCATCATATGTATATAGACCAGCCACCTCAAAACATGTCACCCATCATATGTATATAGACCAGCCACTTCAAAACATGTCCCCCATCGTATGTATATAGACCAGCCACCTCAAAACATGTCACCCATCATTTGTATATAGACCAGCCACTTCAAAACAGGTCACCCATCATATGTATATAGACCAGCCACTTCAAAACATGTCACCCATCATATGTATATAGACCAGCCACTTCAAAACATGTCCCCCATCATATGTATATAGACCAGCCACCTCAAAACATGTCACCCATCATTTGTTTATAGACCAGCCACTTCAAAACAGGTCACCTTCCGTAAGTATATAGGATAGCCACTTCAAAACATGTCACCCACCATATGTATATAGACCAGCCACTTCAAAACATGTCACCCATCATTTTTATATAGACCAGCCACTTCAAAACATGTCACCCATCATATGTATATAGACCAGTCACTTCAAAACACGTCCCCCATCATATGTATATAGATCAGCCACCTCAAAACATGTCACCCATCATTTTTATATAGACCAGCCACTTCAAAACAGGTCACCTTCCGTAAGTATATAGGCCAGCCACTTCAAAACATGTCACCCACCATATGTATATAGACCAGCCTCTTCAAAACATGTCACCAATCATTTGTATATAGACCAGCCACTTCAAAACATGTCACCCATCATATGTATATAGACCAGCCACTTCAAAACATGTCCCCCATCATATGTATATAGACCAGCCACCTCAAAACATGTCACCCATCATTTGTATATAGACCAGCCACTTCAGAACAGGTCACCCATCATATGTATATAGACCAGCCACTTCAGAACAGGTCACCCATCATATGTATATAGACCAGCCACTTCAAAACATGTCCCCCATCGTATGTATATAGACCAGCCACCTCAAAACATGTCACCCATCATATGTATATAGACCAGCCACTTCAAAACATGTCCCCCATCGTATGTATATAGACCAGCCACCTCAAAACATGTCACCCATGATTTGTATATAGACCAGCCACTTCAAAACAGGTCACCCATCATATGTATATAGACCAGCCACTTCAAAACATGTCACCCATCATATGTATATAGACCAGCCACCTCAAAACATGTCACCCATCATTTGTATATAGACCAGCCACTTCAAAACAGGTCACCCATCATATGTATATAGACCAGCCACTTCAAAACATGTCACCCATCATTTGTATATAGACCAGCCACTTCAAAACAGGTCATCTTCCGTAAGTATATAGACCAGCCACTTCAAAACATGTCACCCATCATTTGTATATAGACCAGCCACTTCAAAACATGTCACCCATCATATGTTTATAGACCAGCCACTTCAAAACATGTCCCCCATCATATGTATATAGACCAGCCACCTCAAAACATGTGACCCATCATTTGTATATAGACAAGCCACTTCAAAACAGGTCACCCATCATATGTATATAGACCAGCCACTTCAAAACATGTCACCCATCATTTGTATATAGACCAGCCACTTCAAAACAGGTCACCCATCATATGTATATAGACCAGCCACTTCAAAACATGTCACCCATCATATGTATATAGACCAGCCACCTCAAAACATGTCACCCATCATATGTATATAGACCAGCCACTTCAAAACATGTCCCCCATCATATGTATATAGACCAGCCACCTCAAAACATGTCACCCATCATTTGTTTATAGACCAGCCACTTCAAAACAGGTCACCTTCCGTAAGTATATAGGATAGCCACTTCAAAACATGTCACCCACCATATGTATATAGACCAGCCACTTCAAAACATGTCACCCATCATTTTTATATAGACCAGCCACTTCAAAACATGTCACCCATCATATGTATATAGACCAGTCACTTCAAAACACGTCCCCCATCATATGTATATAGATCAGCCACCTCAAAACATGTCACCCATCATTTTTATATAGACCAGCCACTTCAAAACAGGTCACCTTCCGTAAGTATATAGGCCAGCCACTTCAAAACATGTCACCCACCATATGTATATAGACCAGCCTCTTCAAAACATGTCACCCATCATTTGTATATAGACCAGCCACTTCAAAACATGTCACCCATCATATGTATATAGACCAGCCACTTCAAAACATGTCCCCCATCATATGTATATAGACCAGCCACCTCAAAACATGTCACCCATCATTTGTATATAGACCAGCCACTTCAAAACAGGTCACCCATCATATGTATATAGACCAGCCACTTCAAAACATGTCATCCATCATATGTATATAGACCAGCCACCTCAAAACAGGTCACCCATCATATGTATATAGACCAGCCACTTCAAAACATGTCCCCCATCGTATGTATATAGACCAGCCACCTCAAAACATGTCACCCATCATTTGTATATAGACCAGCCACTTCAAAACAGGTCACCCATCATATGTATATAGACCAGCCACTTCAAAACATGTCACCCATCATATGTATATAGACCAGCCACTTCAAAACATGTCACCCATCATATGTATATAGACCAGCCACCTCAAAACATGTCACCCATCATATGTATATAGACCAGCCACCTCAAAACATGTCACCCATCATTTGTATATAGACCAGCCACTTCAGAACAGGTCACCCATCATATTTATATAGACCAGCCACCTCAAAACATGTCACCCATCATATGTATATAGACCAGCCACTTCAAAACATGTCCCCCATCGTATGTATATAGACCAGCCACCTCAAAACATGTCACCCATCATTTGTATATAGACCAGCCACTTCAAAACAGGTCACCCATCATATGTATATAGACCAGCCACTTCAAAACATGTCACCCATCATATGTATATAGACCAGCCACCTCAAAACATGTCACCCATCATTTGTATATAGACCAGCCACTTCAAAACAGGTCACCCATCATATGTATATAGACCAGCCACTTCAAAACATGTCACCCATCATTTGTATATAGACCAGCCACTTCAAAACAGGTCATCTTCCGTAAGTATATAGACCAGCCACTTCAAAACATGTCACCCATCATTTGTATATAGACCAGCCACTTCAAAACATGTCACCCATCATATGTTTATAGACCAGCCACTTCAAAACATGTCCCCCATCATATGTATATAGACCAGCCACCTCAAAACATGTCACCCATCATTTGTATATAGACCAGCCACTTCAAAACAGGTCACCCATCATATGTATATAGACCAGCCACTTCAAAACATGTCACCCATCATATGTATATAGACCAGCCACCTCAAAACATGTCACCCATCATATGTATATAGACCAGCCACTTCAAAACATGTCCCCCATCGTATGTATATAGACCAGCCACTTCAAAACAGGTCACCTTCCGTAAGTATATAGGCCAGCCACTTCAAAACATGTCACCCACCATATGTATATAGACCAGCCACTTCAAAACATGTCACCCATCATTTTTATATAGACCAGCCAGTTCAAAACATGTCACCCATCATATGTATATAGACCAGCCACTTCAAAACACGTCCCCCATCATATGTATATAGATCAGCCACCACAAAACATGTCACCCATCATTTTTATATAGACCAGCCACTTCAAAACAGGTCACCTTCCGTAAGTATATAGGCCAGCCACTTCAAAACATGTCACCCACCATATGTATATAGACCAGCCACTTCAAAACATGTCACCCATCATTTGTATATAGACCAGCCACTTCAAAACATGTCACCCATCATATGTATATAGACCAGCCACTTCAAAACATGTCCCCCATCATATGTATATAGACCAGCCACCTCAAAACATGTCACCCATCATTTGTATATAGACCAGCCACTTCAAAACACGTCCCCCATCATATGTATATAGATCAGCCACCTCAAAACATGTCACCCATCATTTTTATATAGACCAGCCACTTCAAAACAGGTCACCTTCCGTAAGTATATAGGCCAGCCACTTCAAAACATGTCACCCACCATATGTATATAGACCAGCCTCTTCAAAACATGTCACCCATCATTTGTATATAGACCAGCCACTTCAAAACATGTCACCCATCATATGTATATAGACCAGCCACTTCAAAACATGTCCCCCATCATATGTATATAGACCAGCCACCTCAAAACATGTCACCCATCATTTGTATATAGACCAGCCACTTCAAAACAGGTCACCCATCATATGTATATAGACCAGCCACTTCAAAGCATGTCACCCATCATATGTATATAGACCAGCCACCTCAAAACAGGTCACCCATCATATGTATATAGACCAGCCACTTCAAAACATGTCCCCCATCGTATGTATATAGACCAGCCACCTCAAAACATGTCACCCATCATTTGTATATAGACCAGCCACTTCAAAACAGGTCACCCATCATATGTATATAGACCAGCCACTTCAAAACATGTCACCCATCATATGTATATAGACCAGCCACTTCAAAACATGTCACCCATCATATGTATATAGACCAGCCACCTCAAAACATGTCACCCATCATATGTATATACACCAGCCACCTCAAAACATGTCACCCATCATTTGTATATAGACCAGCCACTTCAGAACAGGTCACCCATCATATGTATATAGACCAGCCACTTCAAAACATATCCCCCATCGTATGTATATAGACCAGCCACCTCAAAACATGTCACCCATCATATGTATATAGACCAGCCACTTCAAAACATGTCCCCCATCGTATGTATATAGACCAGCCACCTCAAAACATGTCACCCATCATTTGTATATAGACCAGCCACTTCAAAACATGTCACCCATCATATGTATATAGACCAGCCACCTCAAAACATGTCACCCATCATTTGTATATAGACCAGCCACTTCAAAACAGGTCACCCATCATATGTATATAGACCAGCCACTTCAAAACATGTCACCCATCATTTGTATATAGACCAGCCACTTCAAAACAGATCATCTTCCGTAAGTATATAGACCAGCCACTTCAAAACATGTCACCCATCATATGTATATAGACCAGCCACCTCAAAACATGTCACCCATCATTTGTATATAGACCAGCCACTTCAAAACAGGTCACCCATCATATGCATATAGATCAGCCACCTCAAAACATGTCACCCATCATTTTTATATAGACCAGCCACTTCAAAACAGGTCACCTTCCGTAAGTATATAGGCCAGCCACTTCAAAACATGTCACCCACCATATGTATATAGACCAGCCTCTTCAAAACATGTCACCCATCATTTGTATATAGACCAGCCACTTCAAAACATGTCACCCATCATATGTATATAGACCAGCCACCTCAAAACATGTCACCCATCATTTGTATATAGACCAGCCACTTCAAAACAGGTCACCCATCATATGTATATAGACCAGCCACTTCAAAACATGTCACCCATCATTTGTATATAGACCAGCCACTTCAAAACAGGTCATCTTCCGTAAGTATATAGACCAGCCACTTCAAAACATGTCACCCATCATTTGTATATAGACCAGCCACTTCAAAACATGTCACCCATCATATGTTTATAGACCAGCCACTTCAAAACATGTCCCCCATCATATGTATATAGACCAGCCACCACAAAACATGTCACCCATCATTTGTATATAGACCAGCCACTTCAAAACAGGTCACCCATCATATGTATATAGACCAGCCACTTCAAAACATGTCACCCATCATATGTATATAGACCAGCCACCTCAAAACATGTCACCCATCATATGTATATAGACCAGCCACTTCAAAACATGTCCCCCATCGTATGTATATAGACCAGCCACTTCAAAACAGGTCACCTTCCGTAAGTATATAGGCCAGCCACTTCAAAACATGTCACCCACCATATGTATATAGACCAGCCACTTCAAAACATGTCACCCATCATTTTTATATAGACCAGCCACTTCAAAACATGTCACCCATCATATGTATATAGACCAGCCACTTCAAAACACGTCCCCCATCATATGTATATAGATCAGCCACCTCAAAACATGTCACCCATCATTTTATATAGACCAGCCACTTCAAAACAGGTCACCTTCCGTAAGTATATAGGCCAGCCACTTCAAAACATGTCACCCACCATATGTATATAGACCAGCCTCTTCAAAACATGTCACCCATCATTTGTATATAGACCAGCCACTTCAAAACATGTCACCCATCATATGTATATAGACCAGCCACCTCAAAACATGTCACCCATCATTTGTATATAGACCAGCCACTTCAAAACAGGTCACCCATCATATGTATATAGACCAGCCACTTCAAAACATGTCACCCATCATTTGTATATAGACCAGCCACTTCAAAACAGGTCATCTTCCGTAAGTATATAGACCAGCCACTTCAAAACATGTCACCCATCATTTGTATATAGACCAGCCACTTCAAAACATGTCACCCATCATATGTTTATAGACCAGCCACTTCAAAACATGTCCCCCATCATATGTATATAGACCAGCCACCACAAAACATGTCACCCATCATTTGTATATAGACCAGCCACTTCAAAACAGGTCACCCATCATATGTATATAGACCAGCCACTTCAAAACATGTCACCCATCATATGTATATAGACCAGCCACCTCAAAACATGTCACCCATCATATGTATATAGACCAGCCACTTCAAAACATGTCCCCCATCGTATGTATATAGACCAGCCACTTCAAAACAGGTCACCTTCCGTAAGTATATAGGCCAGCCACTTCAAAACATGTCACCCACCATATGTATATAGACCAGCCACTTCAAAACATGTCACCCATCATTTTTATATAGACCAGCCACTTCAAAACATGTCACCCATCATATGTATATAGACCAGCCACTTCAAAACACGTCCCCCATCATATGTATATAGATCAGCCACCTCAAAACATGTCACCCATCATTTTATATAGACCAGCCACTTCAAAACAGGTCACCTTCCGTAAGTATATAGGCCAGCGACTTCAAAACATGTCACCCACCATATGTATATAGACCAGCCACTTCAAAACATGTCACCCATCATTTGTATATATCACCAGCCACTTCAAAACATGTCACCCATCATATGTATATAGACCAGCCACTTCAAAACATGTCCCCCATCATATGTATATAGACCAGCCACCTCAAAACATGTTACCCATCATTTGTATATAGACCAGCCACTTCAAAACAGGTCACCCATCATATGTATATAGACCAGCCACGTCAAAACATGTCACCCATCATATGTATATAGACCAGCCACCTCAAAACAGGTCACCCATCAAATGTATATAGACCAGCCACTTCAAAACATGTCCCCCATCGTGTGTATATAGACCAGCCACCTCAAAACATGTCACCCATCCTTTGTATATAGACCAGCCACTTCAAAACAGGTCACCCATCATATGTATATAGACCAGCCACTTCAAAACATGTCACCCATCATATGTATATAGACCAGCCACTTCAAAACATGTCACCCATCATATGTATATAGACCAGCCACCTCAAAACATGTCACCCATCATATGTATATAGACCAGCCACCTCAAAACATGTCACCCATCATTTGTATATAGACCAGCCACTTCAGAACAGGTCACCCATCATATGTATAAAGACCAGCCACTTCAAAACATGTCCCCCATCGTATGTATATAGACCAGCCACCTCAAAACATGTCACCCATCATTTGTATATAGACCAGCCACTTCAAAACAGGTCACCCATCATATGTATATAGACCAGCCACTTCAAAACATGTCCCCCATCGTATGTATATAGACCAACCACCTCAAAACATGTCACCCATCATTTGTATATAGACCAGACACTTCAAAACAGGTCACCCATCATATGTATATAGACCAGCAACTTGAAAACATGTCTCCCACAATATGTATATAGACCAGCCACTTCAAAACATGTCACCCATCATTTGTATATAGACCAGCCACTTCAAAACATGTCACCCATCATATGTATATAGACCAGCCACCTCAAAACATGTCACCCATCATATGTATATAGACCAGCCACTTCAAAACAGGTCACCCATCATATGTATATAGACGACCAACTTGAAAGCATGTCACCCACAATATGTATATAGACCAGCCACTTCAAAACATGTCACCCATCATTTGTATATAGACCAGCCACTTCAAAACATGTCACCCATCATATGTATATAGACCAGCCACCTCAAAACATGTCACCCATCATATGTATATAGACCAGCCACTTCAAAACATGTCCCCCATCGTATATATATAGACCACCCACCTCAAAACATGTCACCCATCATTTGTATATAGACCAGCCACCTCAAAACATGTCACCCATCATTTGTATATAGAGCAGCCACTTCAAAACATGTCACCCATCATATGTATAAAGACCAGCCACCTCAAAACATGTCACCCATCATTTGTATATAGACCAGCCACTTCAAAACAGGTCACCCATCATATGTATATAGACCAGCCACTTCAAAACATGTCACCCATCATTTGTATATAGACCAGCCACTTCAAAACATGTCACCAATCATATGTATATAGACCAGCCACTTCAAAACATGTCCCCCATCGTATGTATATAGACCACCCACCTCAAAACATGTCACCCATCATTTGTATATAAACCAGCCACTTCAAAACAGGTCACCCATCATATGTATATAGACCAGCCACTTCAAAACATGTCCCCCATCGTATGTATATAGACCAGCCACCTCAAAACATGTCACCCATCATTTGTATATAGACCAGACACTTCAAAACAGGTCACCCATCATATGTATATAGACCAGCAACTTGAAAACATGTCTCCCACAATATGTATATAGACCAGCCACTTCAGAACATGTCACCCATCATTTGTATATAGACCAGCCACTTCAAAACATGTCACCCATCATATGTATAAAGACCAGCCACCTCAAAACATGTCACCCATCATATGTTTATAGACCAGCCACTACAAAACAGGTCACCCATCATATGTATATAGACCAGCAACTTGAAAACATGTCACCCACAATATGTATATAGACCAGCCACTTCAAAACATGTCACCCATCATTTGTATATAGACCAGCCACCTCAAAACATGTCACCCATCATATGTATATAGACCAGCCACTTCAAAACATGTCCCCCATCGTATGTATATAGACCACCCACCTCAAAACATGTCACCCATCATTTGTATATAGACCAGCCACCTCAAAACATGTCACCCATCATTTGTATATAGAGCAGCCACTTCAAAACATGTCACCCATCATATGTATATAGACCAGCCACCTCAAAACATGTCACCCATCATTTGTATATAGAGCAGCCACTTCAAAACATGTCACCCATCATATGTATATAGACCAGCCACCTCAAAACATGTCACCCATCATTTGTATATAGACCAGCCACTTCAAAACATGTCTCCCATCATATGTATATAGACCAGCCACTTCAAAACATGTCCCCCATCATATGTATATAGACCAGCCACTTCAAAACATGTCACCCATCATTTGTATATAGACCAGCCACTTCAAAACAGGTCACCTACCAGAATAATATAGACTAACCACTTCAAAACAGGTCACCTACCAGAATAATATAGGCCAGCCACCTCAAAACATGTCACCCATCATATGTATATAGGCCAGCCACTTCGAAACATGTCACCCATCATTTGTAT
Organism: Cyrtodaria siliqua; assembly: GCA_037043455.1. Taxonomy (NCBI): domain Eukaryota; kingdom Metazoa; phylum Mollusca; class Bivalvia; order Adapedonta; family Hiatellidae; genus Cyrtodaria; species Cyrtodaria siliqua. Next base: position 21,090 of record JAWPHD010007479.1, on the reverse strand, counting down.
ATAGACCAGCCACTGAGAATTGAGATTTACAGTTTTGTTGACCAGAATAAGTATGTTAAGTAGGTCATTGGCATAGTGAACTATGTTTGGTATTGGTATTCATCAAGGTGTTATTCAAAAAGGTTTAAGACTGTCAAATAGTTTCAATACATGAAGGTTAAAGAATGTGTATAAGATTATATAATGTTCTAAGAAAATAACCAATTTCTTATCCGGTTGGACATAAGTAGGTCAACGTATGTGATGGTGATGCGACATGTGATTGATGTGTTGTAGTAAATCTATATACATGTATAGGAAATGAAATGTGTGGCTTGAAAAGGTTCGTGAATATACATAACATGTTTGAAATGGTTGGTCTAAAAACAAATGATGGGTGACATGTCTTGAAGTGATTGGTCTATATACAAATGATGGCTGACATGTCTTGAAGTTGTTGGTCTATATACAAATGATGGGTGACATGTCTTGAATGAAGTGGTTGGTCTATATACAAATGATGGGTGACATATTTTGAAGTGGTTGGTCTATATACAAATGATGAGTGACATGTTTTGAGGTGGCTGGCCTATATTATTCCGGTAGGTGACCTGTTTTGAAGTGGTAGGTTTATATTATTCTGGTAGGTGACCTGTTTTGAAGTGGTTGGTCTATATACAAATGATGAGTGACATGTTTTGAGGTGGCTGGCCTATATTATTCTGGTAGGTGACCTGTTTTGAAGTGGTTGGTCTATATTATTCTGGTAGGTGATCTGTTTTGAAGTGGCTGGTCTATATACAAATGATGGGTGACATGTTTTGAGGTGGCTTGCCTATATTATTCTGGTAGGTGACCTGTTTTGAAGTGGTTGGTCTATATTATTCTGGTAGGTGATCTGTTTTGAAGTGGCTGGTCTATATACAAATGATGGGTGACATGTTTTGAGGTGGCTGGTCTATATAATTCTGATAGGTGACCTGTTTTGAAGTGGTTGGTCTATATTATTCTGGTAGGTGACTTGTTTTGAAGTGGCTGGTCTATATACAAATGATGGGTGACATGTTTTGAGGTGGCTGGTCTATATAATTCTGGTAGGTGACCTATTTTGAAATGGTTGGTCTATATTATTCTGGTAGGTGACTTGTTTTGAAGTCGCTGGTCTATATACAAATTGTGGGTGACATGTTTTGAGGTGGCTGGTCTATATAATTCTGGTAGTTGACCTGTTTTGAAGTGGTTGGTCTATATACAAATGATGGGTGACATGTTTTGAGGTGGCTGGCCTATATAATTCTGGTAGGTGACCTGTTTTGAAGTGGTTGGTCTATATTATTCTGGTAGGTGACCTGTTTTGAAGTGGTTGGTCTATATTATTCTGGTATGTGACCTGTTGTGAAGTGGCTGGTCTATATACAAATGATAAGTGACATGTTTTGAGGTGGCTGGCCTATATTATTCTGGTAGGTGACCTGTTTTGAAGTGGTTGGTCTATATTATTCTGGAAGGTGACCTGTTTTGAAGTGGTTGGTCTATATTATTATGGTATGTGACCTGTTGTGAAGTGGCTGGTCTATATACAAATGATAAGTGACATGTTTTGAGGTGGCTGGCCTATATTATTCTGGTAGGTGACCTGTTTTGAAGTGGTAGGTTTATATTATTCTGGTAGGTGACCTGTTTTGAAGTGGTTGGTCTATATTATTCTGGTAGGTGATTTGTTTTGAAGTGGCTGGTCTATATACAAATGATGGGTGACATGTTTTGAGGTGGCTTGTCTATATAATTCTGATAGGTGACCTGTTTTGAAGTGGTTTGTCTTTATTATTCTGGTAGGAGACTTGTTTTGAAGTGGCTGGTCTATATACAAATGATGGGTGACATGTTTTGAGGTGGCTGGTCTATATACAAATGATGGGTGACATGTTTTGAGGTGGCTGGTCTATATACATATGATGGGTGACATGTTTTGAGGTGGCTGGTTTATATACATATGATGGGTGACATGTTTTGAAGTGGCTGGTCTATATACATATGATGGGTGACCTGTTTTGAAGTGGCTGGTCTATATACAAATGATGGGTGACATGTTTTGAAGTGGCTGGTCTATATACATATGATGGGTGACCTGTTTTGAAATGGCTGGTCTATATACAAATGATGGGTGACATGTTTTGAGGTGGCTGGTCTATATACATATGATGGGTGACATGTTTTGAAGTGGCTGGTCTATATACATATGTTGGGTGACCTGTTTTGAAGTGGCTGGTCTATATACAAATGATGGGTGACATGTTTTGAAGTGGCTGGTCTATATACATATGATGGGTGACCTGTTTTGAAATGGCTGGTCTATATACAAATGATGGGTGACATGTTTTGAGGTGGCTGGTCTATATATATATGATGGGTGACATGTTTTGAAGTGGCATGTCTATATACAAATAAATGGGTGACATGTTTTGAAGTGGCTGGTCTATATACAAATGATGGGTGACATGTTTTGAAGTAGTTGGTCTATATCATTATGTTAGATGACATGTTTTGAAGTGGTTGGTCTATATAATTCTGGTAGCTGACCTGTTTTGAAGTGGTTGGTCTATATACAAATGATAGGTGACATGTTTTGAGGTGGCTGGCCTATATTATTCTGGTAGGTGACCTGTTTTGAAGTGGTTGGTCTATATACAAATGATGGGTGACATGTTTTGAGGTGGCTGGCATATATTATTCTGGTAGGTGACCTGTTTTGAAGTGGTTGGTCTATATTATTCTGGTAGGTGACCTGTTTTGAAGTGGTTGGTCTATATACAAATGATGGGTGACATGTTTTGAGGTGGCTGGCCTATATTATTCTGGTAGGTGACCTGTTTTGAAGTGGTTGGTCTATATACAAATGATGGGTGACATGTTTTGAGATGGCTGGCCTATATTATTCTGGTAGGTGACCTGTTTTGAAGTCGTTGGTCTATATACAAATGATGGGTGACATGTTTTGAGGTGGCTGGCCTATATTATTCTGGTAGGTGACCTGTTTTGAAGTGGTTGGTCTATATTATTCTGGTAGGTGACCTGTTTTGAAGTGGTGGGTCTATATTATTCTGGTAGGTGACCTGTTTTGAAGTGGCTGGTCTATATACAAATGATGGGTGACACGTTTTGAGGTGGCTGACTTATATTATTCTGGTAGGTGACCTGTTTTGAAGTGGTTGGTCTATATCATTCTGGTAGGTGACCTGTTTTGAAGGGGCTGGTCTATATACAAATGATGGGTGACATGTTTTGAGGTGGCTGGCCTATATTATTCTGGTAGGTGACCTGTTTTGAAGTGGTTGGTCTATATTATTCTGGTAGTTGACCTGTTTTGAAGTGGTCTATATACAAATGATGGGTGACATGTTTTGAGGTGGCTGGCCTATATTATTCTGGTAGGTGACCTGTTTTGTTGTTCGCCACAACATTGCGACAAACTTTACCATTTCGATTTTTTTTTTATTGCACGCCGTAACATCGCCACAAACTTTTCAATTCAGATTTGCCGTTTCTTTATTCGCCATAAGATCACGACAAACTTTTCCATTCTGATGTGCTTTATCTCCGTTCGCCAAAACTTCATCACAAAGCTTAAACTTTATACAGATTGTTGTTATTTCTTCTATGTTACTTATTACTCAAGTAGAATGTACTCAAGTAAAATGTGGATTTTATGTCAAAGGACCACTTAACAAGTTATTTTGCTAAGTACATGTATAAAACTTTTAGTGGAACCTTATTTTTTCAATCGGTAGCACGGCGGATTTGTAACCGGAGGCCCCGGGTTCAATCCTCCATGGTGCCACTTAGTTTCGTCCGTATGTTCTTGGGCAAGACACTTTCCCTAGCTTAGCCTCGTCCATCGGATGGGGACGTAAACGGTCCCATGTATCGGTCTATCCTGCGAGCACGTTAAAGAACCATTGGAATCTATTCGATATAAGAGTAGGGCACAGTTCCCGGATTCCTATGTATCCTTCCCCTCTCTCTGGGGCGGCTCTAAATAACCTATATTGTGTTGATGAGCCGTTAAACAACATTCAATTCAATTCAATTATTTAAAAAATATATAAAAAGCCAAAATATGTATTATTGTGTTGCAAGAACATTTTTAAATTCCAAACATCATGATAACTTCAACATTTAAAACCGGAACAATTAAAATTGTGTCCCAAGTGCAAAATGATATCAATATTACTCTGCATTAACATGACCATCATGATGACAAGTCAATTTAATAGTTTAAGTCATTGTGAATTATTATATTATAAGGAACTATCTACATATTTAACAAATATAAAATCTACTTTGAAATTTAAGCACAGTCATACTTTAAATAACATGTATTTAAAAGTCAAAAAATGACAAAGATAATTAATTCTTAATATCAGAATAATATAAGTGTACAGTCATGTAGAAACACAATTTATGATAGATTTGGTGGGAAATTAAGCTGGATAATCTTGCTGACTGGGTCAGTTAATTATTATTACCAGGTAGTATGCAATTTCCTTTGATCTGATGCAGTATCATGCAGTATCCTGCAGAGATTATTCTATTAGAAACACATGTGTTCAAGAAATTGTGGTATTTTTGCATAAATAACCAGTTATCATGTGTCTATATAGGCAATGGTGTTCCTGTTGTCAACAGTGTACTATTTTTCAATGAAATTGTAACAATTTAAAACAATGAATTTGAATGAGTTTATTTGAGTTAATATTCTGAAGGGGATTTGTTCCACACCTGTATATTGTAAGTATATAACTGTTTTATTTTTATTTTTATATGTCGGAAAATAGCAAGTTTTGCATTTTTCATCTGGTTAGGTAACAGTCGCCTGGAACTTTCGGAATCAGCCCCAGACCATCATCAGACCCAGACCATCATCAGACCCATAACCTGACCTCCATTGGTAAATGTTTAAATTTATGTTTGTGGGTCTGTCCTAAGGGTCTGGTGCTGATTCTAAGATATCCAGGCACCAAGTGCCTATTGGACTGCTACAGTTAGGATGATGTTCGACATTTCCATGAAAATGGGAATAATGCAGGAATGACAGCGCTCGACATCTCCATGAACACGAGAGTAATGCAGAAATGACTGCGGTCGACATCTCTATGAAAAGGAGAGTAATGCAGGAATAACAGCGCTCGACATCTCTGTAAAAGTGAGAGTAATGCGCAATGACAGCGCTTGACATCTCCATAAAAATGGGAGTGATGCAGAAATGACAGCGCTCGACATCTCCATGATAATGGGAGTAATGCAGAAATGACAGCATTCGACATCTCCGTGAAAATGAGAGTAATGCAAAAATGACAGCTCTCGACATCTCCATGAAAATGACAGCATTCGACATCTCCATGATAATGGGAGTAATGCAGAAATGACATCGCTCGACATCTCCTTGAAAATGAGAGTAAAGCAGAAATGACAGCGCTCGACATCTCCTTGAAAATGAGAGTAAAGCAGAAATGACAGCGCTCGACATCTCTATGAAATGACTGTAATGCAGGAATAACAACGGTCGACATCTCTGTAAAAGTGAGAGTAATGCGCAATGACAGCGCTCGACATCTCCATAAAAATGGGAGTGATGCAGAAATGACAGCGCTCGTCATTTCTGTGAAAATGAGAGTCATGCAGAAATGACAGTGCTCGACGTCTCCATGAAAATGAGAGTAATGCAGAAATGGCAGCGCTCGACATCTCCATGAAAATGAGAGTAATGCAGAAATGACAGCGGTCGACATCTCCATAAAAATGGGAGTAATGCAGAAATGACAGCGGTCTACATCTCCATGATAATGGGAGTAATGCAGGAATGGCAGCGCTCGACATGTCCATGAAAATGAGAGTAATGCAGGAATGACAGCGGTCGACATCTCCATAAAATGGGAGAAATACAGAAATGACAGCGGTCGACATCTCCATGAAAACGAGAGTAATGCAGAATTGACAGCGGTCGACATCTCCATGAAAATAGGAGTAATGAAGAAATGACAGCAGTCGACATCGCCATGATAATGGGAGTAATGCAGAAATGACAGCGGTCGACATCTCCATAAAATGAGAGTAATGCATGAATGACAGCGGTCGACATCTCCATAAAATGGGAGTAATGCAGAAATGACAGCGGTCAACATCTCCATGAAAATGGGAGTAATGCAGAAATGACAGCGGTCGACATCTCCATAAAATGTGAGTAATGCAGAAATGACAGCGGTCGACATCTCCATGAGCACACGTAAAACAATGGACGTGAGACATATACCCGTGAGGTATTTTCCTAACTAGGCATGGGACCCTTACGAGACATTTTGAAACGTCAACTTTGGTCGGACACCCGCAACACCCCCCATAACAAATCGTAAGGATATACGTACTTTAAATCGAGAGCATTTATTTAGTGTCGATTTATTTAAATCGTTCCATTTATTTAAATTTGGTGCAGTCCATGTTAAATAGTGAAATAGTGATCTTTTTGATCTAAATATATATTTTTTTAAAACGGCGCACCATTGTTTCATTTCATAATTTCAGTCCATTATTTATTTTGAAAAACTTTGCCGAGATGTGTTGGCGAACATTGCCGCAACTTTGCAGCGAACATCACCACAAGCATCGCCAGAACAGTGCAGAGAAACATTTTATGCAAATGAAGTTTGCTGCAAAGTTGCAGCGAACATCGCCAGAAGATTACAGCTAAAAGCGTTATGCAAATGAAGTTTGCTGCAAAGTTGCCGCACACTTTTACCATGCAAATGAGGTCTGCGGCAAAGTTGCGGTGAACATCGCCGGAACATCACCAGAACGTCATTTGCATATTTGTTCGCTGCGGCATGATAAAAGTGTACCGCGACATCGCCGCAAACTTGTTCGCCGCAGCTTTGCAGCAATGTTTGCCGCAGAGTTGCAGCAAATAGTCGCCAGAAGCCTATATATTTGGTAAGGGAATGTTTAACATAGCTGATAAACAGGTTGTGTGTAAACATTACAACTAGGCGCGTTCAAAATTGAGTAGACCATGGTATAACTGCCGAATCTGTCATTTATAACACGTCTGAAATATACCGGCATTTATAGCACGGTTTAGGCTCAGACCTTCAGGTTTATGAAAAATTAAACGTAAGCAAGAACAAAGGAAAACCATTAATAAATACAATAAATAATCTATAATAAAACATTTCTGTGTTCTAATTAAAGATTGTTTCGAACATAAATAGTCAGCTCTGAATTAATACAATAGTATGTATTAATACAGAAATCAGGAAATTATAATGGGGTCCGAATCGCCCACGGTCCGAATCAGCCAGGTACCGAACGTTTAAGTGGCCAAATTTCAATGTAAAGTGGCTAACTTGTAAAATACATAGTACTACATTTCTACAAAGTGTTTTCACTATATGATCATGGATCGCAACAGTTACCAAAAGACAGAATTGCTCCCATGTGCAGTCTATTGTGTGTGTTCGATTGCGCAATGCGACAATGTGTATACAAAATGACGTCATCACTTTCTGTGTACTCCATATGGCTGGTAACTAGCCTCTCCCAGGTTATAATAGCGTAAATGAGTCTCCATTGCCCTTCCATAGTAAAGTTGCATTTTCAAATATCAACAACATGTCCAGAATACAGTTACAGCCAAAAAGTAACAGGAAACTGCACTAAAAAAAGTTTTTAAAGAAAAATAGATTAGCACTTTTTAATACAGAACTACTTTCGATGCACCAGGCGAGCACATCCTGTTGATTTAGTGTAATTAGACCTATAAGGGATTATTTTTGCGTCATGTTTTTTAATTAAACTGGTCGATTCAACCCAACAACCTAATAAAAGAACATTTTAACTTGTTTCGCAATGCCGAATGACGTTGTCTTGAAATTATTGCGATTTACCTGCGCTTGAGCATGCACTAAATTGAGTCGATTTTGTCGCGAAATAAAGAAATAATAAAAAAAAAGCAATATCTCAGCAACCGTTCAACATTTTCTCATCAAATAAACTCTGGTGTCTTTGTTTTGCATCCCTGAGTATGTATACCACACATTTTGCCATATATCTTTCACAAAAATTTCAAAAAAGTTAAAAACATCACATTTTTAGAGAAAATCAGAAAATTTGAGGAAAAGTCGCCAAAAACACTCTAAAATAGTCTAAAAGTCTGAAAATGATATTTTTTTCTCTGTTTCTGAGTTCATCTCACCTATTCAAACAAAATAAATGCATAGAAAATCATTTTTTATGCAATTCTGAAAAATACATGATTTCTCCTTATAGGTTATAATAGCGTAAATGAGTCTCCATTGCCCTTCCATAGTAAAGTTAGAATGTTGACAACCTGTTAAAAACTCAAACCTCGTTAGAATTCTGGGAAACTTACTTTATCATGCAAATAAACATGTCTGCTATTAAACATCAACAAGGAAATAGGGTTTAATACCCTCTAAGAAACATTTCTTCAGTTGTATACTAACACCGGGTCAAAGTTCAACACTATTTTTACCCTTTGCAATTTCATACTTTCACTTCTCAAATTTAAATCAAAAACTGTCAAAAACATGATGAGCTACATTTTCAAATATCAACAACATGTCCAGAATACAGTTACAGCCAAAAAATAACAGGAAACTGCACTTAAAAAAGTTTTTAAAGAAAAAAAGTATAGCAATCTTTAATATAGAACTACTTTCGATGCACCAGGCGAGATTTAGTGTAATTAGACCTATAGGTGCACTTTATTGGTATCCCGGTTATATGCCGCGGTGTACCTGTTTAACACGATTTTCACTCGATTCATTCCGGGTGACTGCGCGCGCATCCATTCGGCATATGCCTTCTAGCCCTGTAAAATAGCTCGGCACATTTCGGTGTACCGATCACGTGACCGGTTCCGTCCGGCACATCCCGATCGGCATACGAATAAAGTGCACCCTTAGTAAATATTGGGCAGTATCGGCCTGGGTTTATTTTGCAGTGTTTGTTATTTATATTGTATTTGGTACCAGTGTATTTGGCTTGTCGTGCATATATTTCAGTGAAATGCATGAGGAGATGAGATGCCTAGCGGTCTGTCGTCGTTGTCATGGCTTCATCCGGATCTCGTTTGCGATAGTCCACATTGGTGCAGTCTTTGGGGATACATGTACAACAGTTTTTAAATACTACTATCGACGGTGCAAGGCGTTGTGGTATCGGAACGCGAAGGACTTTAAAATCGTCTATGAACATTGTATCGAGGTATTCGCGGACACAGCACAGTGTACTTAACATATTCTAAGAACTTTGTTATTTCCTTTGCAAGAAGTTTTTAATTTTAAGACTTGTCTTAGGGTTTGCACTGTGCACTGTGCAGTTGTTAGTTACAATTTAAACTTAGTTTGGACTATGAACATTGTATTTACCCGAAATGTTCCAATTTGATTAACTACACATTTTATTTTTATTTAAGTAGATGTGTGGTGAATCAGTCCACGACGTGACACAACATAGTAATTGCCGTCATTCAACGGAAAGGCTCTTGCATACATGATACATGAACCCACTTTTTAGTGATTTTTTTTTTCTATTGCTTTTCTCTATTGGAGAACGCTAGTTCTTTAAATTGATATGTTTAATTAAAAACGTTGTATAGGAAACCATGAGATTTTTTGTCTCTCGCCATAAATCATTCATATGTTCAACTAAGAAATGTAATGGTACAGTGACAGATAAACTGCGATCATTTTGAGCGTATGCGTGTAATTGACACAGCTTTTTGACCCGAATGCACTATTTATAATTATCATGCAGGTCTTTATTTATTTTTGATGGGGGCATTTTCAATGCAAAATAATGCTCTGTTAAATTCTGAAAAATGATCATTTCGGAATTTCTGTCCAAACAAAGACGTAGACACCTTGACAGTTTTACCGCAACAAGTAAATCTTACTGACATTATTGATTATTTTTTCTGCTGTTCCAGCAGCAAGGAGTTTGTATTTGGAAACAAACTATTAAACAGTATTTGGGCTGCTAAATATTTATTTCTCAACCAATTGTCTCAACCAATTTTCAAAACTAAAATACTTGTATTTACCATTAAAAATCCACTCCAATGATATATAATTAATGCGCATATTTTCAAAAGTGTTATTGTTAAAACTAAACCCCTTTAAACATTTGCCTAGACAATAAGACCACACACCCTTCATTTACAATATACCAGTAACTACTTGTAACGTTGCAAATGCAGCGTATTTACTTAAAAGACGACCCAATATGTAAACTATTAAATTCATAAACAGTATATGCTTAGACTCTTTAATATATTTATGGTGTTTTCTGAAGACATGATAACTAAATATATGTATTTCCTTTTTCTGTCACTAGGTACGTACGGGTATTCTATCAACAGCAGACATCATTCACATAAAAAACAGGATTTAGACCGATATCAGCCAGCGCTTATAAGTACAGCCCTATTTTATGCTATTAACGAAAGTCCACATAGCTAATTCATCTTTTTTGAAGTACCAGATTTATTTTCCTCGATATGTGTATTTAGATCATACATCAAAGAAAAAAGAATCAAATGTGTGGCTTATTCCTAGAATAAAATAATCTGTAAAATTGCGCGACAGACCTCCCAGGAATTCTATTCATTATTGTAAAACGGACACATGTACCTGCACGATCATGTCTACCTCTGATGTTTTCTGTGTGTTCTTATCACATGATGTAGGTTTATGCCGAAATGTGATACTTTATAATAAAGGGGAGTAAATAGAGCACTTTATGTTGAATGTTTCTGTGCCACTAGAGCATGGTGCCCACTTTTAAAGAAAATAAAATATCTCACCTTCTCGAACGCCATTTCAATAGCAATCTCGGCTTCCTCGCCCAGAGACCGGGACCCGCTATGCGGGACTAACAATCCGAGGGTCACAACCCGTCCGTGCGCACACCTGCTACATATAACAAGAGTGAATATAAACCACAAACAACAACGTTGTCCATTTCTAACTTTAATTCCAATTTTAGTCCATTCTGTTTCCATTTCACGTGTTTGTCTAGACGATGAGCAGCGATTTGTCATATTTTATAGTCATTAAGCAGCAAACCGACCGACCAATCGATCGATAATTTCTAACCTCTTCGTATAGTTTCAGACTTCCATTAATTCAGTTGTAATATCTGTGTTTAAAGTCGAGTTCAAAATTGTACTAATATATTCCATCACGTATTCGCAGAAGAAATGACTCTAAAACTTCTCAAATATCAATATAACCGATGACAACGAGTGATACAATTGTTTTCTACAGCGAATTTAAACACGAACAAACCAGTTAATGTTGCAATTTCAATGCCGATTATATCTTCGTCAATATTTATTTTCTAATTTTCTCAAAATTGAACGCTAGAATACTCAAATATCATCATATAAATGTCTGTTTTTGCAATACTGAGTAAATTAGTCTTTGCATATGGATTAACAGTTAATTACTACATTCGTCTTTAATCCGCACGTTATAATTAAATTTTCAGAGACATAGCAGCTCAGTGGGCTCGTGTATTTATATATGATACTTATTTTGTAATGGATGACATATTTAATTTAATTTTGAACTGATACAACTAAATACATTATGTTAACAAGTGCGTAGCACGAGTGAACATGTTTTAAGTTATATCACTTTGAACTGCATACGCGTCATGAAATAGGACACCACGACTCATTTTCTTAGTAAACTCATTTCCAAGGTAATGATACAAGTTGAACACTCTAAAAATAAAAGACCGAGATTGTAGCTTTATATTTATAATTAGTAGTACCGGCATCATACGGTAAACAAATAAACTCAATATCCCAAGCTACAGAATCTTAATTGGCCTCTCTGCTTCAATCCGCTATTTCATTGCTAAACATTAAATGAGTCCGTACATTTAAAATAAAGGATTAAATTGACTTTAAAGTAACGCGCGTAATACAATAGAAGGCCTGTTAACGGGACTGGAGGTGATTTGGAAGCATACCGGGGTGTCAATCGAAATACGAATACAACCATCATACTGTGCTTCAGATTCATATTCAATGTCATATACCCTAAACTACAATGTCATATACCCTAAACTACAATGTCATATACCCTAAACTACAATTTATTTGAAATATATGTACAACTGTCAGCAATATAAATTACAATTAAATTAACATTCATGATTTAACAACAAAACCAGTCTCGTCATCGTGTTTTCCGAACCAAACATTTTCATAAACAATAATTAACTAAAGATAACTTGCGGCAAAATTTAATGTATATGCACTTTTCATCTGAATGTGAAGTACATTATGAGGGTTTTCGTCATCGTCGGAACCCACGTTTGATTGCTTACGTTATCAATGAAATGGGTTTTTATTTGCATTTGAATTGACGATCAATAAAAAAAAATACGGTAATGGACCTTTGGAAACGGCCGAGCACGACACATACGAAATATGGCAGTCTCGGTTTGATTGAGACTGTTCACGAGCGGTAGTGAAATATGCTAGCTACCGCTCACGCCCTCTAGCCCCGGGTTGAGCAGAACTCAATATTCATAAAAATCAACAGTACATAATGTTAACCATCCCGAAGATGGCAAGCATATGGTGGTGGATATAGCAATATTTGTATCTTTATTTCATCCCCTATATCCAGCGTCGTATGGTCCTAGGATATAATTAAATTGTATGCCCCGAAGAGCGAAATAAACAAAAAAGGAATTTAGTTGGGAGCAGCGGTTATGAAGCCTGCGTATCACAAGTAACAGCCAAAAGACTAAATTAAAAAGCGGACAACATAATTATCCTATGAGTGGTTCAACAATACCCAGAGTATTTTGTCGGCCGGAGTAGTGGAACCACCAAATCGAAAATTAAGTAAGAAAACAAAAGAAATTGAAAATGTACAACCGATCACTAAATATAAGTATCGGGCTCAGCGATCTCCAAAGATCGAATGAATAACAGTACTGATAGCATTCAGTACCTTTAAAATACCGAACGTAATCCAATACGTCGTCTGTTCAAGCAACCGGATTTCAGACTAGTTTTCACAGAGAGAAAATTTTCAGGCGGACAAAAAAAGTAAAGTGCAGTCAAAATACGTCATTTTTTTTTATAATATATTAAAAATTATCTGTGCATCTGGGTGTTTTATTATTGTTATCATATCACTAATGTTACGGAACTACTCGATATGTCAGATTAAATATGAAATACGTATATAAAATACAGCTGAGTTTACTCACGGTGGAGAAATCACGTGATATTCTAATCGTGTTCACAGCAAAAAAATATTTTTGAAATACTTTAACATGTTTGAACATAGTCTTTTGCAATTTAGTAAGCTACGCTATTTCGTATCGGAATGAAGAGAATCAAAATTCCGGAATATTAAAAATTGGCCTCTTCTGACCCATTAATTCAAATATGAGTGAGTTAATTTATAATCCTTGTTATTAAAATGTACGGTTTTACCAATTCGGATGTTAACGATTCGTGTTGCAGCGAAACCGTTCCGAAAAACTCTAACACTGGTTGAAGAATGGTACTTGAATTCCAGGCATGGCCTCCTCTTTATTGTAACTTCGGAGATGTCAAGTTCATTCCAAGAGTCTCTCTCTATGTCCGGCAAATGATTTACAGTTTAATCAGTCATAAAAGGACTATAAAATGTTTTCCCATTATGTAATACCCGTTATTGTTGAAAAACGTGCGGCTGAAAAGATCGATTTCGTAATTATATTAGAGAAGCCGATAACGGGCAATCGTTTACTAAAGGAATTCTTACAAATATGTGTGTTGTTTACTTGAAGCGCATCGCGCATGTCCGAACCAATCGTAAACAAGAAAACAACGTATATCAGCGTGAAATTCCATGCAATAAAAGGCAGATTTGTTTTCATCATAAATAGTAAATAACACAAAAATAGTGCAATACATGTATCTTTACATAAAACTCATAACACAGGGACGTTTACGTACAAAGTGAAGTATTAATATGTAATATTAAAAACGCGTACCTATAGATACTGCTTCTGTAAAAAAAAAAAAAAAAGAAGGCGCATAAATAATTTAAAAAAACACTACTACGGGATAAAAAAAAAAATTAAAAAAAAGTGAAACAATAATTCATGGTTACACTAAGTTCAAATAAATTAATGTCAAACATATCTAAATAATTATATATCATTGTCCGCTAAAATATCCTTTTCGTGACGGGTAAACATGTTTGCGTGTAATTTGTTGCACACGAAAACTAACACAGTTATCCATCTCACTGAATAAAACTTCCTTTCACTGGCACATAAATCAAATGTCCATCCTGCAAATCATGCATGAGTGCACGTTATAATACCGTTGCAATACTCAACTCGACATTCCGATACAATCTGTTTGAAATCTCGAAACGAACGCTTTAACTAATTGGCACTAGATTACGATTGGTTACAAGCGATAAGTTCACAAACATTTACCTTGGAAATGCCTATGCGAAGGCAACATAAAATCTCATTAAAATAGTTTGCATGGTATCATAAAACATTAAGTATATTAATTATTCAAATCCCAAACCGTTTAGTTGTTTGATTGTTTATTTGTTTGGTTTTTAACGTTATATTTTTCAGCTAATTTCAGGCTATGTATTACGGTCGGTTTTTAGAAGTGGATGCAGGTAACCCACTTATGCTTAGGTAGAACCAGTACTGTATACTTCCCGCGATCCGTAAGAGTCGACACGTTCTTACGCACAAGTCGAGCTCCCAGTGGGATTCGAATCCGTAGCGGTAAGAGCCGAGACGTTTGCAAACGCGATGTCTTTACAATCCTGGCAATGAATGCGCTTACCAAACGCCAATCAAAGCAGTATTTACATTAAATGCCTAATGCAAACGACTTCTATGACAAACACAATATACTTAAAGAGCCATTTTTCACAATTATGATGGGAAAATGAAACGTTATATCACAACCTGACTTCTATGGTGACGTGATTTTACAAATTTCGTTAGATACTTGGTCATGAACATTTTACTATCTTTGTCAATCTTTTGATAGACATTTTATTAAAAGTGGTTATGACCTTATCATTTTGCAATTCACTGCATGTTAAGTAAACCCATTCATTTACAGTTCGCCACTATGCTTTCTTCTTTGATTGTGCGATGACCGGACAGACTGTGAACTCTGTGATGGCGTCCGCCTAAATCCTGAGAGGAATGGTATTGTTTGATATTTGTCTTCAATATTGTATTATCGTTCCCTTAATTGTTTATTATCGTGTTGGTCTAGCATCTGCCAAGTCGCTGGGCACTTGCTTTGCGGCTTTCTAGGGTTTGTTTGTTTATATTCATATATACTTTATCATCTTTGTATCATACTTATATTGTCTATTAGTGCTGCCTACTTTATTAGAGGATATAGCCTGGCGTGGATTTCATGGCAGTAAGATGACTGCGGTATTGTGCACCCTATAATCTGATTTAAACCACCACCACTGCGCCCTTTTTACTACTGAGCGTTCCAAGGTGGCACCCCTATTGTTAAACCTTTACTTCTTCGTTGTAGCTGTAGTTTGTAAATACTGCATCCCCTGTTCGACTTGTATACCCAGTTAGTTTTGTATCTATAAATACGCTGTTTCAAGGTCATTACCTAATTTGAGGTCATTGACCTTATTTCGACATATAGAATCTACACCTTGAAAATTATCACTTTATGATCATTTTAATGACCTTGCAATTAAGTTTTCCAAGGTAAAAAAACAAAAAAAAAACAACAACAAAAAAAAACAACACGAAATCACTAATCATACGGTCACCCACTACCCAGGACTAGACGGCTTACCTCCTCGTTTGACTGACGAGGCTAAGAGAATTGTCCCATCTATGATCTATGGATGCACCTAAGTAACTCATTAGCGCCAGTGGGGGATAACACGTATCCCCGGATGCATGGTCGAACGTGCTGTCGTGTGGGCCACCGCAGGTGAAAATAACATCATATAAAAACAAGTAGACTGGCCATATGTTTGTTACTGTTTATACTATTTGAGACAACTCGAGCTATCATCAAATAAAATCGTCTGCATTAGGTCCCCGTTGAAATATTGGCTTCTAACATCGGTGGTTCAAATATATTGATAGCAGCAGCAGCAGCAGCAGTAGTAGTAGTAGCAGTAGCAGTAGCAGTAGCAGTAGTAGTAGTAGCAGTAGCAGTAGCAGCAGCAGCAGCAGCAGCAGTAGCAACAGCAGCAGCAGCAGCAGCAGCAGCAGTAGCAGCAGCAGCAGCAGCAGCAGTATTAGTAGCAGTAGCAGTAGCAGTAGCAGTAGAAGTAGCAGTAGCAGTAGCAGTAGCAGCAGCAGCAGTAGCAAGTAGCAGTAGCAGTAGCAGTATTAGTAGCAGTAGCAGTAGCAGTAGAAGTAGTAGTAGTAGTAGTAGTAGTAGCAGTAGTAGTATTAGTAGTAGTAGTAGTAGTAGCAGTAGTAGTAGTAGTAGCAGTAGCAGTAGTAGTAGTAGTAGTAGTAGCAGCAGCAGCAGTAGAAGCAGTAGTAGCAGTAGCAGCAGTAGTAGTAGCAGCAGCAGCAGCAGCAGCAGCAGCAGCAGCAGTAGTAGCAGTAGTAGCAGTAGCAGTAGTAGCAGCAGCAGCAGCAGCAGTATTAGTAGCAGTAGCAGTAGCAGTAGCAGTAGCAGTAGCAGTAGTAGAAGTAGTAGTAGGGTTAATCTACTTTATCGATAAAATGCCGAAGTAGTCATGCGTAATGTGTTTGAACATTTACACTAATTTAATGGATTATGTCTGTTGAAAAAAAAACGATCTAATTTCGAATAAACTTCTTTTTTCAAGCAGGCGGAGCTACTACGCAGGCATCCAATGTGTCTAAACAAAATGGCTATTCCACCGTCTGAAAATACAATGACAGTATTTGTCTATTTTATGGTTTTGAATCATCATTCTTCAAATGCACGTTAGTGCTGGGAAATAATGTAAATATATTAATAATTTATTGATTCACATTTCTTTTGGCCTTTATGCTGTTTAAAACGCCAGTAGTGAACGGCAAACTTGCCTTACAGCGCTAACGCGGTTCATGGAATTTGTCATTTACTATCGACGTTTAAAACTGCATAAACGTAGGAAAAAATGTAGCAAAAAAGCAAAACAGCGCAAATTGCAATGAACTTACATCAGAAGGGTGTGGTGGTAATTATGAATATGTGTGCTAGTACTCCCTCTAATGAGAACTCCGCTGGGGTTTATATAAAAGGTGCATATCTTTAAATCATAAGAGTTTTCTGTTGCTTCGGTAATCAACTCACGCCGTGTCCTAACACGTGAAAGCCATGTTTTTATTGTGATGTGGTCTGGGTCTTTTACGTTTAACATCCTCCTGTACATGTTTTAAAATTAGCATGTAATCTCTCACGATTAACGTGTTTTATTTCAATTTGAACGTTTCTCTTGCATGTATTCTTGCATACACTGTTTAGTGTGCCAACATGCATGCATGCATGCAGAGCATTCCTATTGCCAATAGCTTATGCTGGTGATTTCCATAACATCGACGAGTTGCACAATTTGGCATTATTCCTTGTTACATGCATGCATCCGCCCACGTCAGTCCGTATGAGTTTAATAATAACATGCACTTAATATTTAGTGGTGTGTTCGTGCGTGCGTGCGCGCGTGCGGTACGCATGCTTGCGTGCGTGCGTACCTAGACACGAGTTTGTGTGTTACCTGGACTAGAGATGTTCTAAATACGTACAGGCCTGTCTCCGATTGCTCCATTAGAGCTTTTCAAAAGTCACAGGTCCCAGTCTCACTTTTCATAAGGCATATCACGTGTTAGCAATGCCCATGGTGTTGGCGTGCTTAAAAGTTCGAAACTGAAACATTGTCGGAAAACATTTGTTTAGCCTAAAATAGCGCCCCAAATTCAAGCAATTGTGAGCGAGCGTACGTAACGGGGATGGAGTACTGGAATCTCACCACTTTCACATTAAAACACATGCCTGTCAGAAACAACAAAGAATTCTCAGGTTCATTGGCCGTATTTATGAAAATTAAGAATTATTAGACTGGTTCTTTTTAGTGAGGTATTTAAGGGAAACCGTACCAATGTGTTGACTAGTCCACCAACATTTAAAGAAACTACCCCCAACGAAGATTAGACTTTCTTCCAGAACTTTTGCAGTCCTCAGTTTTCCCTTCAAAAGCATTCGAGTACAGCAAATAAAAAACACATTGATTTCAACATGCGTATACATGTATAGAGTTTAGTTCAAGCGTTTACTGTTTGTGTTTTCAATATGTGAATTGCGCTGGTTTAAATTTCATCTATGACGGCGAAAATTCGCCCACGACCGGTTTGCGCTTACACACAATCATTTAAAAGGACTATCGGCAATGTAGTTATTTTAAATATATGAGACTATAACACATTGAATTAGAACAGCTTCAAAACGATCCCAATATCGATATTTGAAAAAAAACGCGGACACTGCTAGTTTAAAAATATCCAAGAATGTTTAGACATATTAATTTAAAAAAAAAAAAAAAAAAAAAGTATCTCTTTGACTTAACAATTATGATATTTTTCAGGGACTATCCAAAATCATGACATATTGCTAGTAAAATTGTTTAATGATTTTAATATGATTTCAATGAAATATCAAGTTGTCCAAAAGCATTTCCCTTTGTTAGGTGTTTTCCAAAACGTATAGAACCGTTTGGTGATAGGTGTGTGTGATGCATTGGACCGAGTATATGCATTGTGACGTCATTCATTTGATCTTTTCCCACTCAAACTGCCTACATACCTTTAATTAACAACACCTTAAGCATATATGATGTTGTTGTTGTTGTTGTTGTTTGATGTTGTTTGTTGCGTGCTTGCGTGCGTGCATGTGTATTGTTATTAGTTGTTGTTGTTGTTGTTGTTTTTGTTTTTTTATTTTATTTTAAGTTTTTGTTTTTATACTTTTATACAGACACACTGTGTACTAAAATATCGATGCATATATGTTCATATTTATATTTGGTAGAAAAGGGCAAAGAGCCAGAGAGAAACGTGGGCTTCGGGAAGTAACCCGTAATAAATCACTTACTATGCCAAAGCATTAAAGACACATTACGCGTATTTAAACGTAAACAGGAAACAATTGATGATTATTCGGAAACCTTATAACCTAGGGAATTACATAGTACGGCTTTAAATCAGAATCCAGCACAATAACACCGGCTGTGATCAATATACGTGTTGCTAATCGTTACACTTATACATATATCTGTAGACTTATTATGGTTATGAGTTCATGGCTTTACAAAACGGAAATCATTATTTCGCTTTATCGATATTTTTACCGCGATCATTAACCCGAAATCATTTCAAGTGCGCCATTATCAACGCATAGCCATCACAAATCATTCGATCAATATTTGGAAAGATATGATTACATTTTGTTTAGTTCTATCGGTGATATGCAAGACAAAGGTCAGCATGGCCGTGACAGTAAAGACGCTGCGTCTAAAACTGTCTGGTGCGGGTTCAAATCCCACTGGAAGGTCGACCTGTCAAGTGAGAAAGTGTCGATTCGTACGCACGGCGGGAGATATACAGTACTGGTTCTACCCAGGAAAAATGGCCTAACATGTGCTTAAACTGACGTAAGTACCAAGGCAAAGGCATTATAAGTAATAATAATAATAATAATATCTTTATTTTAAGAGGATAACATATTTGGCTACAAGCCAGTCTAACATATGGTCCTCAGACAAAAAACATTATTATATAACCTATAAATAGACGCGTTTTCATTGGCTAAAAAGTAATTTTTTAGAAAAAATATCTAGCGATATTGACCTGTTTTTTTTATATTGACCTGTTTTTTTGATATTGACCTGTTTTATATAATTGTTTTTTTGATATTGACCTGTTTTATATAATTGTAAATTGAGGGTTATATAATAAAACAGTTATGGACTTTTCAGCTGTTATACATGATGTTGATATGTACCAAAAAAATCATTATTGACCTCGGCTATCGCCTCGGTCAATAATGATTTTTTTGGTGCATATCACATCATGTATAACAGCTGAAAAGTCCATAATTGTATAATATATTTACAGTTTATAAAACATGATTAAAACAATGGTACAAAAAGAATAAAATGAATAAAATATGTCTAGAAACTCATGATTTTTCTAAAAATGTGGTATTTCAGATACATTGATTAAGACCGACTCAACCTTTTGGTGATGTATTTACAATATAAAACTAATGTTTGAAACTCGTCAATTGTATATGTTTTTACCAAAATAAATATTAAAAATTTAAGAATTACCTTTTGAAACTTAAAGAATTACGTACATATTGTCAAGTAAGTGAACACTGTACACGTGCATATACTGGGAATGGCGTAGGTATTACATTGGTAATCAAGTTGTCAAATTGCATAAATAGCAAATCATTTAAACAACACAATGCATATTACTGTAAGATGATCGTAACAATTAAAAGTGATGGTACATTGATTAAATATGCAAATATTTTTTGATTGAAATATCATACCTAAATTAAAAAAAATTCACAGGGTCAGCATTGTTTAATAGTAATACACACACACGAAATGCCCACTGCATTCTACTTGCTGTTGGTTAAACCACCAATCCTAACAATAGTATGTGTATGTGTGATTTAGCCTAAGACAGCAGCACTTTACGCAGGTTTACAATCATACTATTCAAAAACTAGTTTTGAACTAAGTATGACTGAGTATATGTTTTATAACATTTCTTTACAAATTAACCTCCCTGTATTCAAGCCCAGTTGACGAAAAGTACAAGCTGATATCCTGAGCTGTCATGCAATGATGTTTTCGATTAAGAATTCATTCTTTTTAAACAATATACCGAAAATATATGTAAGTATGTAATCAATGGTATCTAGCCCAGCAGACAAGACATATAAGCTGATCCACTGAACCGTCAAACATTGATGTTTTATTGTATTATATATATGTTAGTATGTAATCAATGTTATCTAGC